>QKWP01001072.1:56738-131487 GCA_003550325.1 Gigaspora rosea
CGTACAGTACGTACAGTACTGTACGTATAGTACTGTACGCGGCACATCACTAGTCGTAAACCATTAAAGACTATTTTTTGATTTGCATTCAATTTCGGTTTGATTTAATAAATCGTTGCTGACAATCCGTACAAAATCTCCCACATGATTATACCGAACGCATAGAATCGGGTATGGTGGTGTACGGTTTTTTTCTAAAGCTTCTGGTGCAATGTAATGTAAAACCCCATAAATTTCATTATCTTTCTGCCTGAAATATTGAAACGAAAGAACGAGATCAGCAATATAAGCACTAAGTAGGTTGGTTATCTGGTAAAATATTGCGAATGAATCGCTTTTAAATCAGAAGTTGAATAACAAATTCAATTTATCCTTCCAATTAATTTTAGTAATTTCATGAAGATTCTGAGTAAAGAACCCATATATGCGTATTTTAACACGAAAAAATGGGTTTCATTCTCAATTCTTGCTATTCTGAAATATTTCATGAATGAGGATTCCCAACTCCAATTTCACAATGCATTTTTATCTAAAATAATAATTGTTAGGATTATGAGTCAATGCAAAGAATCAAATTAAATAAGATATCTCATTTAAATCAGTCTCATACAATTCTTTAAGCGCAACAAAATTAAAATCAGAACTTACATAGTGGTAATATTTAACAAGATTAGATCTTTTTCATATGGCCAAATATACAGTTGAGAAACAACCCTTTCCAATCATTCTATTTTCAAATTCGTTAGGGATCAAGCTAAAGTGTGTTTATCATTGCCCAACAATATTTTATATCTACAGAAATGAGACCACCATATTCTGATTTAAAGATTTCATAAAATTTACTTCGTTCTGCTTGAAACCAATAATTAGCTTTCTCTATATATATTTGCGTTCTAATATCATTCCAATAACAATAACCAATTCTAGACATTCCTCTAAAATCTCCTAATTTTGCTAATTGTTTTTAAAGCAATTGATCCCTTATGCTCATCTTTTTCGACTCCGATTCCAAGTTTCCAACTACGAGTGTTCCCTCATCATTCCCATCTCTGAAAATTGTTGATAATAATTAACGCCCTTTGTTCATCTTTTCAACTACAATTCCTTTTTGATAACAATATCCAGCAGCAAATGATCTGTTAACATTTATCGGCAGATTTTTGGAAATAAATAAATGCCTTGTGCTCATCTTTTTCTACTCCGTCTCCATTGTTATAACAAAGTCCAACATCCAATGTTACCATTGCGTGTCTCATCTCTGCAATTTTTGACAATAAATGAATGTTTTTTTTTCGTCCTTTTCGACACCGATTCCAAATTTATAACAATATCCAACCTTATTTGTTCCTTCAGAGTTACCCATCTTTGCCAATTTTTTATAATAAATGAAAGCCTTTTTTCATCTTTTTCAACTCCAATTCCATACTGATAAAAATATATAAATTTCAACATAAAATATTTCTTTATCAACTTCCGTCTTTGCAGATTTTTGGAAGTAAATAAATGTCTTGTGTTCATCTTTTTCTACTCCGTGCCCATTGTATTAACCATATCCAACTTTAAATGTTCCCATAGCGAGCCCCATTTTGCAGATTTTTGATAATAAACAAATGCCTTGAGTTCATCTTTTTCCACTCCGTGTCCATTATGATAAAAACATCCCACATTATGTGTTCCTATAACGTGCCCCATTTCTGCAGATGTTTGATAATAAAAGAATTCCTTTTTTCATTCTTATCGATGCCAAAATCCCTTAAGATAATTCTCTAACATTAAATACTCCATTAGCATCACTTTCTTTGCGGCTTTTCGAAATATTCAAACGCCTTATGTTCGCCCTTTTCGACTTCAATTCCATTGAGATAAAAACTACCAAGAACATCTATTCCTCGAGCAGAATCCCATATCAGCAGATTTCCTAAAATAAGTAAACGCTTTATATGTATCCTTTTCGACATCATCTCCTTGATAGTAACATTATATGTTCCATCTGAGTTACCCATCTCACTCGCTTTTTGAAAATATAAAAAAAACTTATGTTCATTTTTTTCTACACTATCCTCTTATAATATGCAATATAAAGTTTTAATTCGTTCCTGGATTCGCCCATAAATCAATTTCAGACATTGATTTCAGATCAAAAAATTAAATTTATACTATCGATCTTGTATTATAAAACAATACAGATTTTGAGAAGACATATTGTAGTTATATTACTGCTTTGGAAATTGGCTCTATAGGAAGCTTTAGCAGAAGAAGTAATAATAAATTAAGAAGGCATGAGATTAATGTTCAAAAACGTCAAGAGAAATACGAAGAAAATACCAAACAGGGCTCTGGTATTAAGGCTGAATATGGGCTAGGTGCTGCAAAAAGGGACGAAATTGACAAGTTTTTTTAAAAGATATTTTTTTACATAAATTAATGGATTGGATTTACCCTTTTGTACGAAATATAGCACATTTTAAAAAATGCATTAAAAATTTAAAAAAATTAATAGCTTAATTTTTTTTATATACAAAAATCTAATAAGTATTCAAAAATAGTTTAGCAGTATTGTTTTTTAAATTAATAATAAAATTTTTATAAAAAAATTTTATTTATATATTGTATTTTTTGTGATTTCTAATGTACTAGATTTCGTACATTTGTAAAGTCAGTTATAATTATAATTTATTAATATATTTGGCAAATTAAAAGTTTTAATAAATAAAAAATTGTATAGGCTTGTTATAAAAAAAATATTATTATTAGTTATATTATAAAAATTATTACTTATATTATAAGCTTTTTTTGAAAATTTTTACAAATTATTACTTTACATAGTAAGCCATATGAGTTTAGCTAGAGTTTAAAAAATTTTTTGCTAATTAAATTTTCTAAATTCTTAATCAAAATTATAAATATTTATTATCTAATTTCAATTACAAAATTTTTTTTAATCCTAAATTAGTATATCTCAAGTTATATTACTTTAAATTTTAAAAAAATTACATCTAATTTTTATATATAAATTGGATATTTTAGTTATATAGTATTTACTAGCAAAAATTTCAAATTTAGATTACTTCTTATATATTAATCTAATCTTAAATAAAATTTTAAAATTATAACTAACAAACTTATGTTTATAATTTTATTAATAGTTTAAATAAATTTATTTAGTAAAAAAATTTTTTATAATCAAAAATATTTTGTAAAATTACTAGTAAATGTGCTAAAAACTAGGTTAAACTAGCAAATGCGAATTTTAAAAAAAATGTAAAAAATTTAAAAAGCTATGTAAAGCTATGAGTTTTTAAAACAAGTAGCCCATAAGTTAAAATATTATTAAAAAATATTTAATTAAGTAGTTAATTTTAAAAATTAATAGATAATTAAGTTTAATTATGTACTAAATCTAGTACAATGTACTAGATCTAGTACAGGTAAATCCTATCCATTAATTTAAAATAAGTTTAGGATCATTTTTCACTTAAGACACAAAAGTAGTTATGTTAACAAAATTTTGCTATATAATTCCCTAAAGTTTGCATTTTCATATGATTTATTATAAGATTTGCAACATAATTGATTTTCCGAAGATCTTTTTTTTTCTTTCTGCAGCACCTAGCCACAGGGTTGGCAGTGGATATACTCCATTGAAAAAATTACAAACTAATGGAGTCAATGGAACCAATGAAACCAATGGAGCCAAATGGAGCCAATGGAATTAGATATTAGCTATTAACAAATCCTAAATTAATCACTCTTCATCTTAATTCTTCTGTTCCCACTTCTTTTACTATTTCTAACTCTTATTTTTTTTTATTTCTTCTGTTCCTAGCCGCTATATTCCCTATGCAAATTTGTGGTTTATCCATATTATAGATGGTCACTTCGGCATGATATATTGCAAATGAAGTCTTTAATTTACTTTGTATTATTAATTATCCACAAACTCCGCAAGAAGTTCGTAATGTGACAAGAAGGCTTGTACTCAACAAAAGTGTAAGTAGTTAATAATAAACGATTAGATGGATGGGGCTTTAGCCAGATTCTTGTACCTGTTGGGACGGCTAATGGGGCTGGGGTATTATATTGCTTACTTCTAAATAAAGTAATATATATTGAGTACTGAAATGGATGCGTTTATTGGGACAGCTAGTAAACTTCATGGGATTTTACCATTTAATTTTTGAATGGTCTACTATTCTGAAGGAAGAATTGGTTACCAATTATTTGGTATTATCCCTGCATCTCCATTTATCCAATCTTTTTTTATTTAATTATACTTTTGAGAAATATTTCTCATTCGATTTTGCTTTTTATAGGATGATATCAAAACTGGCCATTAGGTTAAATTGTTTTGGGAAGGTCTTCTGGTTTCTTAATAAATAAATAGTTACGCAACGTAGTTGCACTAAGACCAAGAACGGATGTACCAGTAATATGTATTAAAGCTCTAATTAATTGTATTATATTTGATTATTAAGTTGACTTTATTACTGATCGTCAAAGATTATAAAAGATCGTAGCGTAAGATTTATAATCATTTCTAAATTTTGGTCGTTGCGTGAATTAGATTGAGGTTGATGTTAAAAAAAAAAAAAAGAAAAAGTCTCAGATTTGCAAAAAGGGCGAGCGAAGCGAGACCGAGAGTCAAATAAAGGTTGCATTTGTGCACTATACTTTATTTATTTTTATATTTAAACCGAGTCATGTGTGCTGAGCGCTGTGTTATTCTATTTTCATTAGAAAAAGAGTAAACTTAATATATTTTAAAAAAAATTAATTTCGATTGTTTTACTAAAAAATTTAATTTCGATTGTTTTACTAAAAAATTTAATTTCGATTGTTTTACTAAAAAATTAATTCCGATTGTTTTACTAAAAAATTTAATTTCGATTGTTTTCTAAAAAAATTTAATTTCGACTGTTTTACTAAAAAATTTAATTCGATTGTTTTTATTAAAAATTTCAAATTGCCAAGAATTGGTAACGTCATGTTATAGTCACATCGACTGTTATATCAAATTATTATTAGATGAAATGGTCAGTGATACCGTTCGCGTGTGTTCTTTTTTTTTAAAATTAGCATATGATCATGTAGCGGCTTCGCCGCTCAGCCTTATTAATAATTAAATGTGGCCAACCAAATTTATTGACATGACCAAGCGATTATTTAAAAATTAGCCTTCCAATAATAAAATGAGGCCAAAAGCATGTGATACTATGACGTTTATTTTTCGTCTAGTAAATTTCTTATAGGAAACAAAATAATTATTGATTTGTAATTATCATTTTAAATAATTTATATAATTTATGCTATTTTAATAATACATGAATTATAGCGCTTTGCAAAAAGATGTGACCCTGAGATTTTTTAATGATGATGGCTGAGAATCATTGAGATTCCAGATTGTCTGTTACTTATATTTTCGATTGGTTACATTTATATTTCTTTGAAATCGGTTTAATTCTTAAAATCTCAAAAAATCCGATTTTCACACGACATTGTGATCACATCATTTTGCAAAGCGCAATAATTTACGCCCAAGATAACATGTTATTTTGAGCAAGTAATCCTAATTAATTTTAAGAATTTTTTATACTAGGAATTTTCTTACTACTACTAACAACATCAAGTGTTTCGATAAATTCCGGTATGATTAAGTTTGATTCTATTAATTCTGACAATATCCGTTTATAGTCGGCTCCTTAAAAATTCATATGATTCTAATTCAATTGATTTATTTTCAATATATAAAACTGTAGTAGTTCTAGTAAATTAAATTGCCACAACTCTACAAGAAGTCTTCGTTATCATGCCATTTTTTAAAAAACTTTGCAAAGTTCTCCTACTGATGGTCTGTTTTCAGGATTTTCGATCCCAACATTGTTTCATCATGTTATGTAACATTGTGGTTCTTCATTACTTATAGGTGGTCGTAAACCATTAAAAACGATTTTTCTGATTTGTTCTTCAATTTGTTTTGATTTAATAAATCGCTGCTGATAATCCGTACAAAATCTCCCACATGATTATACCGAATGAATGGATATCGGGGGCGGTAGTGTACAGTTTTTTTCTAAAGCTTCTTGTGCAATATAAGGTAAAACACCATAAATTTCATTATCTTTCTGCCTGAAATATTGAACAAAAGGACGAGATCAACAATATAAGCACTATGTAGATTATCTTGTAAAATATTACGAATGGATCGCTTTTAAATCAAAAGTTGAATACCAATTCATTTTAGTTATTTCATGAATATTCTGAAGTAAAGAACCCATATATGCGTATTTTAACACAAAAAAGTGGGTTTCATTCTCAATTCTTGCTATTCTGAAATATTTCATGAATGAGGGATTCCCAACTCCAATTTCACAATGCATTTTTATCTAAAATAATCATTGTTAGGATTATGAGTCAATGCAAAAGAATTAAATTAAATAAGATACCTCATTGAATCAGTCTCATACAATTCTTTAAACACAACAAAATTAGAATCAAAACTTACATATTGGTAATATTTAACAAGATCCGAGCTTTTCCATCTGGCCAAATATACAGTTGAGAAACAACCCTTTCCACTCATTCTAGCAACTTGAAATTCGTTAGGGATCCAAGCTAAATTGTATTTATCATTGCACAACAATATTTACATCTACAGAAATATCGAGACCACCATATTCTGATTTAAAGATTTCATAAAACTTACTTCGTTCTGCTTGAAACCAATAATTAGCTTTCTCTATATATATTTGCATTCCAATATCATTCCAATAACAATAACCAATTATAGACATTCCTCTAAAATCTCCTAATTTTGCTAACTTTTTAAAGCAATTGAATCCCTTATGCTCATCCTTTTCGACTCCGACTCCAAGTTTCCAACTATGGTGTTCCCTCATCATGCCCATCTCTGAAGATTTTGTTAATAAATTAACGCCCTTTGTTCATCCTTTTCAACTCCAATTCCTTTTCATAACAATATCCAGCGGCAAATGGTCCGTTAACATTTATCAGCAGATTTTTGGAAATAAATAAATGCCTTGCGCTCATCTTTTTCTACTCCGTCTCCATTGTTATAACAAAGTCCAACATCAAATGTTCCCATTACGTGCCCATATCGACAGATTTTTGATAATAAATGAATGTTTTTTTCTCGTCCTTATAGACACCGATTCCAAATTTAGAACAATACCCAACCTTATTGTTCCTTCAGAGTTACTCATTTTTGCAGATTTTTTATAAATGAAGGCCTTTTATTCATCATTTTCAAATCCAATTCCATATCGATAAAATATTCAACATAAAATATTCCTTTATCAATTTCCATCTCTGCAGATTTTTGGAAATAAATAAATGCCGTGTGTTCATCTTTTTCTACTCTGTGTCCATTGTAATTACAACATCCAACATTAAATGTTTCCATAGCGAGCCCATTTCTGCGTTTTTCGATAGTAAATAAATGCTTGCGTTCATCTTTTTCTATTCCGTGTCCATTATGATAAAACATCACACATTATATGTTCCTATAACGTGCCCATCTCTGCAGATGGTTGATAATAAAAGAATTCCTTTTTTTCATCCTTATCGATACCAAATCCCTTAAGATAAATTTCTAACATTAAATACTCCATCAATATCACCTTTCTTTCCTGCTTTTCGAAATATTCAACGTCCTATGTTCGTCCGTTTCGACTTCAATTCGATTGAGATAAAAACTACCAAAAACATCTATCCCTCGAGCAGAACCCATATCAGCAGATTTCTTAAAATAAGTAAATGCTTTATATGTATCCTTTCGACACTATCTCCTTGATAGTAACAAGATCAACATTATATATTTCATCTGAGTTACCCATCTCACTCGCTTTTTGAAAATGTAAAAAAGCCTAATGTTCATTTTTTTTCTACATTATCCTCTTATGAATATACAATATAGTGTTTTAATTCGTTTCTGGATTCATCCATAATTCAATTTTTTAAACGTTGAACACAAATCAAAAAAATAAATTTATACTATCGATCTTTAAAATAATACAGATTTTGAGAAGATATATTGTAATTGTCCGGAGCGTAGCGGAGGACACTCTGTTTTTACGACAATAAGTGATAAATTAGTGTCACTTGATCTTGTCTGTCTGTGCCTTCTGCGTTTATGATTGGCTGAATATACTGCATGGCCTACGTTACACTACGATCCCCCTGTTTTTCAATTTTCAATACAGCAATCGCTATACTCTGTTCCTATTTTTTTGCACGATACCAGTTTTTTATTTTATGTTTATGTTTTTTTTGCAAACGTTCTACTTTTAACAAAGTTATAAGTGCTTCTCTACTTCCTCGTTATCATAGAAGTAAGCCTAATCAATTATATAAATAAAATTATAAACATCTGTTGAAAAATTATTATAATAGCTCCGGACTTACAATGCTGCGCATTTCCTAGTTATATTACTGTTTTGGAAATTGACTCTATAGGGNTTTTCAATTTTCAATACAGCAATCGCTATACTTTGTTCCTATTTTTTTGCACGATACCAGTTTTTTATTTTATGTTTATGTTTTTTTTTGCAAACGTTCTACTTTTAACAGAGCTATATGTGCTTCTCTACTTCCTCGTTATCATAGAAGTAAGCCTATCAATTATATAAATAAAATTATAAATATCTGTTGAAAAATTATTATAATAGCTCCGGACTTACAATGCTGCGCATTTCCTAGTTATATTACTGTTTTGGAAATTGACTCTATAGGGAGCTTTATCAGAAGAAGTAATCCATTCAAATTCGTATCTCGATCAGATTCGTTGTTTCAATCAAATTCGTTATCTTAATCAAATTCCACCCGATTTGGATATCAAGCTTTTATCCATCACGTCGAATTTACACGAACGATCAGTGTGGAACGTTAAAATTAAAAAAAAAACATTGAAGGTTTTTTTTTAAAAAAAATTCGCTTTTATCTCGAAATTTCGCTTATGAAACTAACTTCTTTGTTCTAAGAAAATTTGAAATCATATCAGGGCCACGTAAGAATTTGAATATCAAATCACAGATCTTTATTTGGATATCAGCGAATATTTGGAAAAATTTGGATGAAATTTTTTTAATAGGCCATGTAAAATTAATTAATTGGTTTTCATAACCCGGCCGGGTCAAAATTTGGAAACTTCTGAAAAAAATTTTTTATATGTTTTAATAACCGGGCGGAAAATTTTTTTATAATTTTATAAAATTTTATATATGAAATTAAAAAAAAAAAAGCCGGTCGGCCGGGTCTATTTAAAAGTTTCATGTTATGAAACCAAGTAATTAAATTTGCATGGCCATATTTAAAATTGCAAAAAAAAATTTTTTATTAAAAAATTTATTATTTGCATTGATTAAGTACAACATATTTAACATTTTTAATGAATTTTCACTTAAACATCTTTTAAAAGATATTATAATTGTAAATAAAAACTTCTCTCAACTACATGAAGGAATAGGTAACCAAATATAAAGCAAAATATTTTTTTATTAGTTGGATAACATGTTTAAGACCCATTTTGGAGACATCTAAAGCAGAGGCAACTCATTTAATAATTTTTTCAATTTAACTAAGGTTAGGGTCGTCCTATATTGGGTTAGATTAGGTTTTAGGTAGTTATATATAAGCAAAATTGTCTTTCCAACATGTTTGTTAACCTACCGAGGCGATTTTCTAATCTGATACGGTAATACAGGCCAAAAACTGAGTAATTGCTCTAGTTTTAAATACAGAGGACCCCAAAAGACCAAACCATTACTATTTTTACAAAAATTAAGAAATTCTGAGGTATTATCGATGAGGCAAATTTAACTGCCGTTTTTTTGTATTTTTCAGATTTTTGTTTTTATTTATTGTTTTGCTACGCGAATGGTCACATGATTTACCTCCATTTTAGAGGTCCCCCAATATCAAAGGAAGAAGTTCGTCTGATTGGTTGATGTAAAACAATTGCCTGGGTAACTTATTTATATGTATACAGTACTTTTTTAGAACTGAACGTTTCACTAATAAAAAATCACCACAAAAGCCATTTCTAGCTTTGAACGAATGCTAATATTTACTATACAAAAGAATCTAAAAAGAATCTTACTCCCTGTGAAGTTTGCTTAGAAGACAAAATATACTATCGCCTATTGGACCGTACAAAGTTATACTATAGAGTAAGGTAATTGGAAATATATTTTGCTTAAGCCATTTATTATGTTAGATTCAAATAAACTTTTATTACTAACTGTTTAGTTTGAATAAGTGCAGGCTTTTAATAGCTAGAGATCCAGGTTTATTGTTTGGATATGGTCAGTTTTTGCAATGTGTTGGGGTTGTTTAACTATAAATTTAGTTTATGTACTAGTATTATATAAATTTTCTGAGAAGCTCAAGTTTATTAATAATAAATATTGTATTTACTGACTTTATGCATATTTCTATTCTCTAAATATATGCTGCGGGTCGATAGCATAGCGGTTATGCTTCCAGGTCTCCATTCGAAGGTTGCCGGTTCAATTCCGCTTAGCAGCATTTGAATTTGATAGTCAGAACCCGATTTGGAAATAACTGAAGTCACAAGACGTAATGTGAGGCCGAAGTCTGATCACAAGATACTACATGAACTTGTGGCAGCATTTTCTGTATAATGTAACGTACCAACAGGGTAGGGAACCGAGGAAGATCAGCCATCCCTGCTGGAAGTATAATAATACGGCGTGGACCCACAGTCAGTGTTGTACACGGACATTGTCCCGCCAATTTTACACGGACACGGACAGTCTGGGACAGGACGTCCGGGACATGTCTGCAATCATGTCCCAACATAAAATATTGTTCACGGACAATGTCCCACTAATTTTTAACTTTGTCTCTACTATGTCCGGGGCATGTCCGCTGGGTAAAACCATCAAATTGCGGAATTATACAGACCCTTGGTTTGCGTTTCATAAAAATGATAATAATTTACGATGGATACAACGAATTTTATTGGTTGGTGATTACGTGTTGATTCGCCGAATGTCCGGGACAAAAAAAATTCTGGGCGGACATGTCCCGGACGTCCCGTCCCGGACTGTCCACTGTCCGCTGTCCGTGTCCCATGACAACACTGCCCACAGTTGGGCGGCATAAAGCAAGCCGGCGGAAGCCTTGTCACAGTAACTTTCTGAGCGGCCGAACTCCGTCGACAAGAACTGAAACACCGCGGGGGAGGGACCCAGGAGGTCATCTAGGTGGCGTAAGGCAAGCCAAACGGCTTATCTGAGATGGGTACATAGTGGAGGTTACTCAAACAGAGGGTTGCATAACAAGAGCGTTGGGTTCAAGTTAAAAAAAATATTCTCTAAATATATGTGATACAGTATTTTGTGTATATTTATTATTTTGTAAATTTTTTTATATGGAGTTGTCTTTCGTTTTCTAGTATTATATATTATTAAAGTAACGGATTTTTAAAATTATGTAATTTGATTGGTTAATTATTACAGGTGATCACAGGTAAATCTGCAAAAATTATCCAATCAGACAAACTTCTTCCTTTGACCCCCAATATTATTGGTTATATCACTGTGTAACCCCAAAAATCACAAAATTTAGAAAATTTTATTTCCAACAATAATGATTATTTTCATTTTGGGATCCGTTAAAACCAGGTGCCATTACGTGATTGACAGCCAATCAAATTGTAAATTTTGATCATCACAGATCAGCCCGACGAGACAAAAACAAAGAAAAAAGTAAAAAAAACACCCAAAATACAAGAAACAAGTGTCTAAACCTGTCTTGGAGCATTAATAAAAAATATTGGGACGGCAATTTTATATACAAGACATTCTAACCCAAACTCCTAACTAACCCTTACTCTAATTTTAATTAAATAATAAAAAAACATATAAAGGTACCTGGCTTTAACGGTCCCCCAAAATGGGAGTCGTTTAAAGCAGGATGCAATCACGTGATATAGTGCCAATCAGCTTGTTTGTTTTGATCAACTTGGATTAGCCCGACGAAGAAAAAAAGAAGAAAAAAAGTAAAAAACAAAAAAATACAAGAAACGAGTATCAAAACCTACCTACCTTGGAGCATTAACAAAAAATATTGGAAGGCAATTTTACTATAAGATCTGACCTAACCCTAGACTTCGACTAACTCAGCATGACAGAAGTTCTTTTTATTGGCTGTTATGTCAGATGATCATCATTAGATGTGATTGGCTAATGTTTTAGAATACTGAAAATTACTTCGTTGCAAATTTTATTATAGTGATATATATAACAATAAATATTAAAGTACTTGTTTTTATATTCTATCATAACAATTGTTACAGTTGATAAAAATGTACTGTATTCATTTTATATTACAGGTATAAGTACATTTATATATTCGCATCTACAAATTTTATAACCCAGTAAACCACAATAAATTATCTAATTCTTTTTAAATTACAAGAACCTAAATACTTTAAAGTAAAATAAAATAGATTTGTAAGTGAAATAGATATAAAATAAAAAAAAACACAAAATACTATATTAATATATCAATATCTAATAACCTTTCATAATCGGCATCAAAAATATTTAAAAAAAGATTCAAATATAACATCTTACAAAAGTCATTAATATTAGAGATCTTTAGAGATCTTTCATGGTTCAAATGTACAGCAGTTAAAGAGCAAACTAACAACGTTTTGAGAGCTAAAATACATTTATGTTGTTTTAAAGACAGAATTTGAAAGTTAATTTGCATTTACGTTATTTTTCTAACTTCATATTAATAAAACCCCACGTCTAATAAAAGTTACTCAATACTCAGATTACAGAGATTATTCTTCAAAGTCTACTTGTGCTGCAACCTAAGTATAATCAGGTGAAGTTTCACGAAAAGCCAATAAATTTTTAGCATACTTTCATATATCCCCTATCGATCTATATCTAAATTTATATATAAATCCTTATATAACATTTATGCATAAGTCGAATTTCTGTCATGCTGACTAACCCTTACTCTAACTTTAATTAAAAAGTCAAAATCATATGACTGCACCCTGCTTTAAACAACCCCATTTTGGCAGTGGGTACCCCAAATCAGGGCTAGTGATTTTATGTGTTTCACATAATACCACAAAATTCACATAACTACGCCTATATCACATAATTCGGTGTTTATCACCGCAGAATAGCACATAATATGCCAATTTATAAGAATTGTCACATAATTTGCCAATTTATTGGCAAGTCGATATATAAAATCTAACAGATCGGTATCTCCTGACGTAGAATTTGAATGAACTCAAAATTATGAGCAAGGTCATGAAAATTTTTTCTAAACAGAATCCGGAAAGTTCCGACAAATTTTAGTTATGTATACTACAAAATTACACATAATTTCGTAAGCATGCCACAGAATCGCAAATAATTTGGCCAAGTATACCGCAGAATCGCACATAATTTGGCGAATATGGTTCACATCACATCACATAATTTAAATTCTGTCACCACATAATTTTGATTTTGTCGCCGCAGAAAATCACTGGCCCTGCCCCAAATGAGTGACCGATGACTCAATCATGTTGCACAACAGCATTGTAAAACTATATAGATATCTGTCTACTTTTTACTCTTCATCTTACTTACGTGTCTGTTTACTTAATCACTCGTCATCATAACATTTCAAATTATTTCTTCTGTTCCCACTTCTTTTATTATTTCTCTTTTTTTTATTTCTTCTAACCCTTTTTTTTATTTCTTCTGTTCCTAGCCGCGATATGCGAATTTGGCCACTTCAGATGATTTCAAACGATATTGCAAATGATGTCTATAATGTTACTTTGCATAGTCGACTCTTTCTATAACAACTGTTGGTTCTGGCTATTAAAAAAAAAGTTCGCGATATAAAATTACTATGTTTTCTTAAGAAACCATAACTCTTTTTATACCGAACTATTATAAAATTCTAAAACTTTTAGTTCAGTATATCCAGAGTTCGTTATAGGGAGGTTCGGTGTAAAGTAGGTTGTCCAGGATTATGCGATGCGATATTATGCGCATAAATGACCATTTTGTTGCTTCGCATAATTAAGAAAAAAAGGCATAAAGCACGTGAGTGAGATTTGATTGGCGGAAGAATGTGATTTGATGAAGTGTGAAAATTCTGAAAACTTCTGCAAAAAAGTTTGAAATATTCCGAAAAGTTGGCATAATTGACAAAATCTAATTAAGAAAATGCATAATTCGCATCCATCGCATAATTAACCTTAGTGAAATCACATAATTTACCAATCGCATCGCAACCCTAGTGTCACCATCGTATGGGAGAGCTTGGTATTTTCATGTCGAGTTTAACTCCAATGGTTGACGTTTGAAGGTCGTATGAATTGGCAGTAATTTATGGGAAACGGATATTTATGATTTATTAGGCATTTATTATAAAAAGAATGTATTTTATTTAAAGATGGTTTTGGAGAGCATACATTAGGTACATTATATATTATTAACAAAGGGTGAGGTCAACCCTTTATATACATTCTCATTTCTTATGATTGCCTACGCTAAGATCATAATGTCAAAACCACTAATCTGATTTCACATGCTTCCCCACAAGCAACTCCTTCTATCAAGTTTATGCAAGCGAGTAAACGCGACTAGGGGAAATTCACATGGTTAAGCCACTGAGACTATATAATAATGCCTAATACAAGAAAGGTAAGATTAACATGACTATGACGATACAATTATGGAAGGTATGTGTCAACTTAAAGAATTATACAAATACGGAAATGAGAGACAAGGGAAAAATTATTCGTTACACTAGTATAAAGCAGTGTTGACACATGACCAGGTCATAACAGGTCATCATAATACTAAGTTCAATTAGTGAAGCCATATGACTTCACTAATTGACCTGGTCATGTGCCAACACTGGTATAAAAAAGAGTTGACTGTATTATTAAGGATCCACAAACTCCGCAAGAAATTCGTAACGTGGCAAGAAGGCTTGCGCGCAACAAAAGTGTAAGTAGTTGAAGAATAATAAACGGTTAGATGGATGGGGCTTCTTGTACCTGTTGGGACGGCCAATGGAGCTGGGGTATTATATTGCTTACTTCTAAATAAAGTAATATACTGTATTTTACCCTTACGAGTACTGAAAAGGATGCGTTTATTGGGACGGCCAGTAAACTTCATGGGATTTTACCATTTTAATTTTTGAATGGTCTACTATTCTGAAGGAAGAATTGGTTACTCATTTTGTTTAATAAAAATTAAATTGGTTTATCACTGCATCTACCATTTATCTAATATTTTTTATTTAATTATACTTCAGAGAAAGATTTCTCATTCGATTTTGCTTTTTATAGGCTGATATCCAAAATGTCCATTCGTTTAAATTTTAGGAATGAGGTCTTCTTGTTTTTTAATCAATAGTTACGTAGTTGCACTAAACCAAGAACGGATGTACCAGTAAAATATATTCAAAGCTATTAATTGTATTTTATTATTAATTTGGCTTTATTACTAATCTTCAAAGATTATAAAAGATCGTAGCGAAAGATTTATAATCATTTCTAAATTTAAGTCATGTCTACGTGATTATAAAGCATGATTAGAACTTGATTTTGCGTGAATTAGATTGAGGTTGTCAAAGACGCTTATGATATAAAAAGAAGGCCCAGATTTGCAAAAAGGGCGAGCGATATATTATATTTAAAACGAGTCATTATGGTGTTACCTCAACTAAGTAAATCAAACATAGTTAGGGTAATATATGAAGATCATTAATTTCGGATTTTTTATAGGCCGTATATTTAAATATTAGATTAAATTTACATTTTTTAGCATAAGTATCCAACAAAAGTGCATATAATTTTTTTTTAATTTGAAGCTTTCAACTAGCTCTACATGGTAATAGAGCTATTTTTTAAATAATTTTTTTTAAAAAATTTCGTAAAATTTAATTAATTATTTAATATTTATTAATATTTATATAATAACTGAATGATTTTATAAACTATTGAAAAAAAATAGCTCTATTACCACGTAGAGCTAGCTGAGAGCTGCAAGTAAAAAAAACTATATACACTTCCGTTAGATATTTGTATCAATAAATGTAAATTTATTTTTATAATTATTTTATAATCATCTAGTATAAAAAATTGGTTACCGATAATATCGAAATATAACCATTAATAAATCCGAAATTAATGAACTTCATATGTTACCCCGACTATGTTTGATTTTATTAGTTGAGGTAACACCCTAACGAGTCATGTGTGCTGAGTGCTGTGTTATTCTAGTTTCATTAGAAAAAGAGTAAACATAAAATCTTTTTAAAAAAAGTTAAATTTCGATTGTTTACTAAAAAATTTAATTTGATTGTTCTACTAAAAAATTAAATTTCGATTGTTTTACTAAAAATTTTAATTTCGATTATTTTGCTAAACAATTAATTTCGATTACAGTACACCCTGTCAAAACCGATCCTGCCAAAACCGATAACCTTTCATAACTGATAAAAAGTTGATCCACCATATTGGTTTCATAATTAAATCCGTCATTTCTGATAACCGATACTCAATATCGGATTTGTAAGGTAAAATTAATCGATTTAATTGGCTCAAATCCGATTTTGTGTAACTGAATATGTATGAATAAATATAATTTGGCCAATTACAGAATTATATTTAGATAGGATCATGTGACCATTAGGCTATTAGTATTTTTAAATCAGATAACCTCTCAAAGCTGATACAAAACCTTTTCACCATGCATACCGGTTTTGACAGGGTGTACTGTATTTTACTAAAAAATTAATTTCGATTGTTTTACTAAAAAATTTAATTTCGATTGTTACTAAAAATATCAATTACCAATAATTGGTAACATCATGTTATTGTCCCATAGAATGTTATATCAAATAATTATTAGATGAAATGGGCAGTGATGCCGTTCGCATGTGTTCTTTTTTCATATTATCATATTGCGCCTTCGCCGCCAGCCTTATTAATAATTAAATGTAGCGAGATCAACCGAATTTATTGACTTGACCAAGCGATTATTTAAAAATTAGCCTTGCCTGCTGATAGTTCGTGGAGTATAAATATGTAGATTACTAATCTTTCTAACATTCATTCTTGATTATTTAGCCCATTTTATTTAATTGTTAATCTCCAATCTTTTTTCGTATACGTGTTGAATATCGTTTCCTTATAAGTTTCAATTAAACAATTTGCGTCTTTATAACGACTGACATGACGATTGATAAAACCCTTGATGAATCAATTTGACCATGAAATATTATAATACAGTTAACTCTCTTTCAACGGGTTTCTTTATAACGACCTCTGGATGTTGAATGTTAAGGTATTTCAAAATCATAATTCAAAGTTTCACTCATCAATATGAAAATACAAAAAGTTTATTTGATAATGAACTGTTTTCTTGACAACATAAGCCCTTGACGATACCATTAATCAAATAAGATTTTCCTTCGACGATCTACGGATGTACTAATCCATTAATTATTCTTCAATTTAATGTTATTCATTATAACGAGGTTTGTTTTATTATTAGTCTTCTCAGTCAGCCATTTGGATGCTTCCGGGAGATAAAGCCTTCTTCGGATAATTTCGGGCAAATGTGTCGATATAAAAACATTGAAAAATGAGTAGATAAAAGAATGCAACAAAAAAAAATGTTATATGTACTGATTTATTTACATAGTGATAATAATATGCTTCATCAATCGTCATCGGTCTCATAGTTTTCGCCTTCTGTCAATTAGATTACATGATGAAATGGTTTCGTCGTTCGTCAAGTATCATTACTCGTGATACGCCACATTTTCTTTTCTTTAAAACGGGAAAGATTTTCATATGTTCTGTTTTGATCTATCTGATCCATCTATTCAGTAATAAATTATCACCACTAAAATTTTACTATTACATAATAGCAAGTCTTGCCTTAATATAACATAAAACAAGTAGGAAAATCAAAACAAACTATTTATTTTTTCAAAAAATTGTTTATTTCTCAAAAATTTGTATAAAAAATCACTTTTTATACTCTAACAAAAAATCTTTCAAGCAATATTACCATATATTTTAATAATAACAAGCTTTATAGCAAATTCTAATTTTAGCTAGAGATGAATAAGTTTAGTTTAGTCTGTTTGGTCCTAAAGACCAGTCAATTAGTGCTTATTGGTAGTGCTCCTACAGACCGGACCCGATCCAGACTTTTGTCAAATCTGAGTCTGGTCTGATTTTCAAACTGGACTCAGACTTTTATATTCAGACTTTTTAGTCAAGTCTCTGTTTGGTCCAGATCTGGTCCGAAGTCTGACTGGTCTGAGTAGCATAGCGAAAGTTTATTTTGATTGGCTGTTAAAATACTCCAAAAAAATGTATATCATTCTCTGGATAAAGTATCAGCTATACCCGGGTGAATTTTATTACTCACAAAACTTTCAAAAGATTAGTCAAATACTTTCTAAAGATGCGTATTGTGTCTTACAATATATCCATAATAACTAATTTATATTTCACAATGCATATAATATTTTTTGTTTTAGCAATAAGTACACTATTTATTTCACAACAATACTCTAAGCTTCATGACACAATCTGCTAAATAATAATATACACAAGCATTTTTAAGCACTTTTACAATAAGATGTTGTATTTATAAACTACTCACAGCCTAAATATAATAAAAAAAATAGCGTTTGGAATATTAGTTCTAAATACATAGTACTTTTTACTTCTAAAAAACAATAGAACTAGTTTAGACAAAATCTTGCAACTTTTACTTACTAATTGCTTAGGTTGCTGAAGCACCTTCCAACCTTTCAAAATTTTCACTTCTTATCTAGTATTTGAAGCTATTGTATCCCACTACATCCCAGGTTAAAAACAAAAAATCCAAAAGTAAAATATCAACAATTCAAGTTGGTTTCATTGGGTATTAAAAAAATTTTTTTTCATATGACATAACAATTTTTACTTATAACGTACTTTAAAAATTACAATTGCCTGTATAAAAAAAGGTTGTTGCCAATCATAATTACTCTAATTTTAGCCAATCAAAACAAACATCTGCTATGCTAGTCTGGGTTCAAATATTTGTATGTATTTTTTGGTGCTAAACAAGTTTACTTAGTAAAGTTAGTATTAATTGGTAAAATTTTATGAATAATACAATTTTATAGAATTTTATTAATAAAATTCTATAAAATCTTATAATTCACAAATTTTTATTAATTAATTCTAACTTTACACACTGAGTAAACTTGTTCAGTATTTAAAAATATATTAAGTGCTTAATTGGTTGGCCTGTATAATCAGTTGAAAATTAATAATCAGTTGACAAAATATAAATAATATCAAGAATAAGCAAAGATTTCAAAAACAGCAAACCTATTTTTATTTACTTGAAATTCAGAGAATAGATGCATATTTTGGATTTTGGATCAAAAAAGTCAAATTTAAGCATTTTTTCTTCAAATTTCAAGTAAAATAAAAACAACTTAGCTAATTTAATATATTTTGGAATAATGCATTTGTTATGTCTCTGTTGCTAGAGATAGTAAAGTTCCTAGGTTCAGAATCTAAGAACCTGGCTTTAGAACCTGGTTTTTAAAAACCAAGTTTCAATTTTAAAACCTAGAGTTTTAGATTCATAATAGGTTTTTAGGTTCATGGTAGATTCTTAGTTTGAAATCAATTAATATAACTAGAAAATAGATACTAATAGTGCCCAAGTCAAAATAATAATTAATAAATACAAGTTTGCTTAGTGCATTAAATTAGAATTAATTAGTAAAATTTTGTGATTTATAAGAGTTTATAGAATTTTATTAATAAAATTCTATAGAATCTTATATTCACAAATTTTTATTAATCAATTCTAACTTTATGCATTAAGTAAACTTTTCTAGCATCAAATTATCAGAATTATTTATATTTTAATTGAAATTTAGCAAATAGATAATAATTTTGGATTTTTGATTAAAAAGTTAAATTTAAGCATTTTTTCTCTAAATTTCAAGTAAAATAAAAACAATATTGTTAAATTAATGTATTTTTAGATTTTGAACAAGTTTATTTAGTGCATTAAGTTAAAAATAATTAGTAGATTTTGTGAACCATAAGATTTTATAGAATTTTATTAATAAAATTCTATAAAATCTTTTGATTCACAACTTTTTACTAATTAATTCTAATTTAATGCACTAGGTAAACTTGTTCAGAAATAAAAAGATATTAAATCAGCATAATTATTTTTATTTTATTTGAAATTAAAGAATAGATACATAATTTTGAATTTTAATCAAAAAGTCAAATTTAAGTACTATATCTAAAATAAAAATAATACTACCAATTTGATGTATTTTTAAATTCTGAACAAGTTTACTTAGTGTATAAAGTTAAAATTAATTAGTAAAAATTTGTGAATCATAAGATTTTATAAAATTTTATTAATAAAATTCTATAAAATCTTATAATTCACAAAATTTTACTAATTAATTTCAACTTAACATACTAAGTAAACCTGTCCAAAATCTAAAAATACATTAAACTAGTAGTATTATTTTTATTTTACTTAAAATTTGGAAAAAATATGCTTAAATTTGACTTTTTTGATCAAAAATCCAAAATTATGTATTTATTTTTTAAATTTCAAGTAAAATAAAAATAATTTTGCTAAATTAATATATTTTTAGGTTCTAAACAAGTTTACTTAGTGCATAAAGTTAGAATAATTAGTGAAATCTTGTGAATCATATGATTTTATAGAATTTTATTAATAATATTCTATAAAATCTTTAAATAAATATAATTTAATGTACTAAGTAAACTTATTTTGCATTTAAAAATATATTAAATCATAGATATGTTTTTATTTTACTTGAAAGTTAGAAGAAAGATACTTAAATTTAACTTTTTTGATAAAAAATCCAAAATTATATGGGCTAGGTGCTGGAAAAGGAATGAAAATGACAATTTTTTCAAAAGCAATTTTTTGCATAAATCAATTTAAAATAAGATTAGGATTGTTTTGCACTTAAGACATAAAGGTAGTTGTATTAATAAAATTTTGCATTATACCTCTTTAAAGTTTGCATTTTCTTATGATTTATTATAAGATTTGCAATATAAAAATTGATTTTCTAAAGATCTTTTTTTTGTTAATTTCGTTCCTTTTTCCAGCACCTAGCCCATATATTTATTCTCTAAAGAGCATTTCTATTTGTACACATAGTGTTTGAACACAAATTATATATAAAAATGCAGCATGCAGATTGTTTTTTGTACAACAAATATAAAAAACAAATTAATTGTATCTTAAAATTTTGCTTAAGAAACAATCTATAGGCTCTAAAAAAAAAATATTTCTTGTAAAATTTTTGGTATAAACTATACCCCCTGCTCCATCTCAGTTTTTAATCTAATCCTAATATTAATTAAAATAGTTTTTATTTTAATAATAAATCCTTTAATTTATAAAAATTATTATACCAATGTTCAAACACCTATATAATATATGTGTATTGTGTTTTGATCCGGGAGGGATAATCAGATTAAATAGGAAAAGGGAAATAAGGTGTCGATGATATCAAGCATAGTTGGATATGGGATCATTGTATGAATATTAGTATAAAACTCAAGAATGAAGCTATTGGGGTTCTAGCTCATATTATATGAGTGACTGTAATAGTAACGATCAAAATAACCTTGCAAAATAATTACAATAGCATAGTATAGAATATAGAGTTAAATAAACTATATAATTAATAATAGCAACATTAGAGTGATAATTATATAACGTAATAGTCTGTAAGGGGTATAAATAATAACTATAAAAATATAAGAGGAGGGGGTCTCTTTATTACTTTCACTCAAGGGTACATTTAATAAAGCAAATAAATACTTATTCTTTTATAACAAAAGAAATAAATAAGTAAGTATTCTATTGAGACAGATTTTGGTGTAGTTAACTCTATATCACTTAATACTGTGTCATGTATTAATACAAAAATATAAATTAATTTATATTTCTAATTATATTTTAAAGAAACCAGGTTCAGGAACCAAATTTGGGAACCAGGTTTTGGAACTTTTAAAAACTAGGTTCTTAGGTTTTTGAAATAGAATTTAAAGGTTCCAAACCAAAAACTGAATCCAAACCAATCTAACTATCTCTATCTATTACATTAAATTTTGTTATAAGTCACATGTGATTAGTTGATTTATATAAATTAATACAAAATAGATTTAATATAAGGTAGATATGGGTATTATTGCACATTACCCAATTATGGCAAACTGCTAATATCTTATAATCTACTGATTAGAATCATGAGATTTTAGTACCAATCAATTCATCTCAGTGAAACAAATTAATTGGTACCAAAATAGTCAAATTCTAATTAGTGTATCACAAGATATTATGATTAAAGTAATATTTAAAGCAGATATAGATATTATGGCAATAGAAATATTGCAGTGTACAGCATTATCTTGCGAACTATCAATTAGAATTATGTAATTTTTGGTACATTCGATTTATATTATTAAGACAAATCGAATAGTACCAAAATTATTTGATTTTGACTGATACTTCTTAATATATCATAATTTAACCAAAATAAGCTATGCAAATCAAAATTCTAAAATTAACATAAAAATCATGAATAACTTCTGATAGACCATTCATAATTTTACCACCAAAATAACTGCCTTAAAAAGGCAATTTCACCAAGCCAAAATTGCTAAAATCTGATTACAGAATCACAGAATTATTAAAGTTTTATTATTATTTTGATGAAAATAGATTAGTTTAACTAATCTAATTTTCATCAAAAACAATACTAAAAACTTAGTGATTCTGTGATTGGATTTTGGTAAATTTGGGATTGCTAAAATCGTCTGGTGGTCATTTTGGTGATAAAATTATAAAAATCAGACTGGTCTATCAGAAGTTATTTATGATTTCATATTAATTTTAAAATTTGCTTTGTGCAGCTTATTTGGTTTAAATTATAATGTATTGAGAAGTATCAGTCAAAATTACATGATTTTGGTGCTATTCAATTCATCTCAATAAGAAAATCAAATGGAACAAAATCGTTTAATTCTGATCAATAGATCTCAATAGATCATGAAAAATAGTATGTGCACTATAATTGGTAGGTTGTTGCTTGATTCCATTAAAGTTAGTTCCCCGCTAGCTCATTTTTCTGATACTATATTCCTGACAGAATGTTTAGCTACAGCACTTTTTGTTAACAGAATCTTTTCTTGGCATACATTTTCGAAAAAACATTTTACTGAATGACATATTTCAAAAATCTGATCTGACATGATATGTTTCCAATATCTTATTCTAACAAGATCTTTTTCTAATTAGAAATTTTATTTAAATAGATAGAGTAATTTATTTATCACATGATTAAGCACTTGGGCTAAATTTTATTAGAGTTAGAATTAGATTAGGGTTAGATAATCGTATAATTAGTATTCTGCAAAAGATTTGGGTCTGGTCGATGGACTTGACCCGGACCCATAAGTATAGGACCTGGACCCATATTTAGGTCTGTCTGAGTAATACCTGGTCCAGTCTGCATGTTACAGCTTCACATTGATATAATGCTCCTGCTGCATAAAATTCTAACTTTTAAAGTACAATACCTGATATTTTCTCATAGTCATCACTTTAGATTTTCAGCCTATATTATTTATAATTGCTGTGTTTTTTGGTATAAACAATAAATTGGTTGAATATAGAAATTATATTCATGTTTAAGTTGCAATTTTAACTACAAGAACACTATCCAAAAGCCCTTTACGGCATATATGAATCATTAATTATACATCAACGCAAGAATAATTGAATTTCTTTATATATTTAACTAATTTCCTTAATAAATAAATTAATTCAAGAGTTATAAAAATGCTACAATATTAAATTAACCAGCTAGAAGTGGCATTTTAGTTTTAACAAACCAAATTCTAATCTGCACCAATGCTTTAAAATATTTTTATAATGTTTAAAAAACTTCAAAACTGTTTAACCCATTTTTTCATTGCTAATAGTAACAAATAAATATTTTCTTTGCAGTAAATAAATTATTGTGTTCTTTAAGTAGTCTATAAACTCTTTTTCATAAATAGAATAGTTTAAAATTGTTAAATAAAATCAAGATTATAAAGAATAAACTAGTGTTCTTACTCGTTACAAAATTCTAACTCGGGTCACCCGTGGGTGGGTTACCTGAGTCACTTGGGTGAACACTAGGTAATAAAAAAAATTCTGCTACAGGTTACCCGTAAGTGGGCCACCTGGGTCATCCAGGTGAACACTAGATAATAGAAAAAATTTTGCTACAGATCTCCCGTGGGTAAGCAGTCTAATTCTAAAAAAAAAAGAAAGTAAAATTTAATGTTATTGTATCCATTTACTGTTATTTTTTTTATCCAATTTATTAATCTTCATTATAGTCAATATTGCTCAACTGATCTATCAAACTCTTTTGGAGCATAATTTAAGAATAAAATTATGTGACTACAAAAATTCATGTTCTATTGGGTTCAGTTTCAAGCAGTATTGGAAATTCAAAAAAAAATTTTATAATTTTTGTGAGCAAAATTTTTTTTTATAATGTTCATATCAAAAATAAATATGTTCATATAGTAGAATTTAAACTTTATAATATAATAACTATTTGCAATTGACCAAATGTTGATTATATTTAAAAATAAACTACTCACAGATTTTTGTGTTCAAAATTGTCCAAAAGATAGTTGATTTATGAAATATATAGTAAAATAATCTTTATATTAATAAATTATGAATAAGAAATTATATTTATATTTATATTATGTGAACATTAAATATAAACTTTTTGATTTTTTATGTTCATACTATATGAACATACAATATAAAAACATTGATTTTTTAAAAAAATTTATGTTCACTGTGAACACTATAAACATATGATTTCCAACACTGGTTCCAAGCAGGGTCAAACTGAGTTTCGGCAAGCAGGATAACATTTTCAATTATAACCAACCTATATGGGTTACCCATGTGAGTGATCCACAGGTTGACCCACAGGTGACCCACGAGTTGCCCCACAGATAACCCATGTGTTGACCACCTGGGTGGGCCATAATTCAACTTGGGTCACCTGCCCATGCCTAGGTGACCCAAATGATACTTACCTGGGTTAGAACACTAGAATAAATAACTATTAATTTTATGCTAATTGCAATTTTATTAATGAAACTAGTCAATTAATAATTGGCATAAGTTGAGAAATGACATATAAATATCATATCTGCTGATTAAATTAATTTAATGCTTTAATTAAATACTGTATGCGCTAAATGGATTCAGAATCACCTTTCAAAATATTTTACTGATTTGTGTGAATTTAAAATTTCATTTCAACATAAGTGTATTTAGAATTAACTTAATTGATAATCCGCCTGTCAACTAAAGAATGGGAAAAATGTAGTGTCTTCTATCTAAAATTTTTTTTCTTACTAAGTTAATGATACATGTCTACTAATTGAAAGTTGTAGAGCTAGTTGAAATGCATCTAACAGTAGTTAGATAATCCAAATCGGCCAAGTGGATAACAAGATATCGTTGAAAACAATTGGCTGATTATATAAAAATCTGTGACAGAAATTTAGAGGTTGCAATTGAACATGATATGACTGATTGCTTGATAATCGATCACAAAATTTTGTGTTTGATCATAATCAATCAAACTCAATGATCGATCATAGCCTTTTGATCGATTATAATTGATCAAAGGCTATAATCATTTATAAAATTAATCGATTACAATTAGAGATTCGAACTTGATATCATATGATCGATTTCAAAAAGTTAGTTTCTATCAATTATAATAATTATAATAATTATATTCTTTAATTGATCATGATCAATTATATGCATAACCAAAAGATATACAGTATATTATTTTATAATATATGTAGTTTATTTTAATGCTCTTAAGACCCACTTTCATATTCGTACTATACATTTTGAATATTTGAAACAAGATTTATTCTTTTTTTGTTTGAGATCGCTATCTGAAGAAATGCATATAAAAGAAAATGATGGTATCACAAATTTGAAAGCGTTTTGTATTATAGTCCTCTAGATAATAATCTATATCTTAATCTTGATCTTGATCTTGATTTCCAATACTCCATTTTTACTCTGCTACGAAGAACTGTTATATTTATAAGAAAAAAATTTTGCTTGGCAGCTGATCATTACAAAATTAGCTAGTAAAAAGTATCTATTACGGTTTTCGTTTCCTGTTTATTTATTAATTATTAATAATAGTAATAAAATTGAAACTGCTATATAATAAATAAGCAATCCTTTTTTTTATTTATTACATATTAGCAACAAAAATGATAAATAAAAGAATTGATTCTTACAAATCATTGTTTTAATTTTATATGTTCTGGGAATTAAAAATTAACACTTTTTTTATTTTTTTCCTTTGTGCATTATTAATTTATGCCTAAACTTCGCAGAACATAACTTAAAAACACAACTAAAATTTTCAAACGATAATCTTTTTATTTTTTAATTAATCGATCTGGATTACCATGTAGTTTTATGCTACACTATTTTGTATAGCATATAATATTTCTTTAGACATTGCCTTAAGAAAAAATTTTCCTATTTCGATATAATAAATCAGTGATTCATACCAAATATAGTAGTGAACCAAGTCGACCTTAAAAAATCAACTTGACTAAGTCGACTTAAGTCGATTATAAAATTCGGCTATTAACCAAAAGTCGATTTCTTTATTTGCTCATATCACGTGATATGCAACGACCAATCACAGTCTGAGTTACACATAGATTAACAAGTTACGCTTAGATTAACACTTGATTTTTGTTAATATCGATGTGTATAATTAAACACTTGATTTTTGTTAATATCGAAGTGTATAATTAAACAATTTAATTTTATTCTACAACGAGCTATGATTACGATTTTTAAAATAATACAATTTGTACAATGACAATTTTTTTCCATTTACGCGATATTACTGTAGATTGTTTTATTTAAACATGCTCTTCAATTTAGTATTAATATTTCTGTATTGTTTTATACTTTTAAGAGCATTGTATTAGTTTACTCAATTGCATATATGTAATTTAATATTAATTGAAATTTTTTTGGGTAATGATTTTATCCAATCGACTAAGCCGGCTTTACAAAAATCGGGTTGGTTAAGCTGAATAGTCGACTTAAGTCAATTTTACATATAACGACTTGTATCACTAATATATAGTTAACGATATTAAGTATTTCTTTAATTTAAGTTACTTCGCATATGCTGAATGAAGTAACATTTTTTAATCATTTATTCTAAAAGAAATGTGCGAAATGGAACATGCGCAAATTGCAACAAATTTAACACATCTAAAGATTGGTGTCAAGCATGCAATTTTTAGAAAATAACACAAGGATGGACAAGTGGAAATAAGGATGTCGACGATTGCATTAAAGAATTTCAACTTAATGCTACAAACTATGATGATATCTTTGAATGGATTCCTTTTAATAGATTAAACAATATTTGAAATAATGGTGATGGGTTTTTGGCAACCTGGAAAGATGGAATACGATATTTAAATAAAACACAATCACGTACACCATTCTATGTAGTAGATCTTAAAACATTAACAATCTCACAAAATTTATTAGATACAATAAAAGAGGTAAATTATATTATCTATTGTATATATTGTTATTTAATTAATCACATATTTACATAAATTCTATTTATGTTTTGTAATTTTAAAAACCATATGCAATTAGATCGTAAACATTTCTATATATTAACTCAAACACATCACAAATGAATATTTGTTAGTATTTGATAAATTTGGTTTTAAAAGAGTTAAGGATAATGGAAAATGCACAAATTGCAATCGATATAACACATATTTAGCTTGGTATCTAACATGTGATCTGCAGAAAACAACAAGTGGAAATAAGGATGTTGACAATTGCATTAAACAATTTCAACTTAATGCTACAAACTATGAAAATATAGTTGAATAGATTCCTTTTAATAGATTAGATAAGGTTCAAAAGATTTGTGATAAATTTTTAGCAACCTGAATAGATAGTGTACAGTATACATACTATCTTAGAATGATATCATATGCACCATCATGTGGAGTAGTACTTAAAACATTAACTAGCTCACAAAATTTATTAAAAGAAGTAAGATTATTATTTATAATATATGTAGTTTATTTAATTAAAATATATTTACATAAATTAATTATACTTATATTTTTTAAGTTTAAAAATCATATGTATATGGATTAACTCAAAACACAACCATGAATAAATATATGTTGGTATTTGATGAATTTTATTCTAAAAGAATGTGCTTAATGGAAATTGCACAAATTGCAAGAAATTTAACACATCTTTAACTTGGTGTCAGACATGCGATTCTCAGAAAATAATACAAGAGTGGACAAGTGGAGATAACGATGTAGATGATTGTATTAAAGAATTCCAACTTAATGCCACAAACTATGAAGATATAATTGAATGAATTCCTTTTAATAGATTGGGAAATATTCGAAATAATGGTGACAACCTGGTTTGATAGTATACGGTATACAAACTATTTTATAGATGATGAATATAAACAGTCACGTATGCCATCATATATAGTGAATCTGAAAACATTAACTAGACAACAAGATTTATTAGATACAATAAAAAAAGTAAGATTATATTATTTATTATATGTGTAGTTTATTTAATTAATAACGTATTTAACACAAATCAATTCTGCTTTGTATATTTTGTTGTTTAAAAATCATATGCAGTTAAAGGGTAAAAATCTCTATGGATTAACTCAAAACACATCCACAAATGAATATATGTTGATATTGATATTTGATGAATTTTATTTTAAAAGAAATGTGCTGAATGGAAAATGTGCCAATTGCAACCGATATAATACGTCTAATGCTTGGTGTTAACCATGTAACTCTCAGAAAGTAACACATAGATGAACAAGTTGAAATAAAGATGTTGATGATTATATTAAAGGACTTCAACTTAATGCTACATCCCATAAAGATATAATGAATGAAGTCCTTTTGATAGATTAAATATGATTCAAAAGATTGGTGATAGATTTTTTAGTAACCTGGTTAGATAGTGTAAGATATGTAGAATATGAAAATATACTTAATAAACAATCATGTACATTGTGCGTATTGGGGCTTAAAATACTAATTAGCTCACCAAATTTATTAGATATATTAGAAGAAGTAAGGTTATATTATTTATTGTCACGTATAGCTGAAGCTAGAATTAAAGCTATGTTAATAAGAAAATTTCAAAATTTTTGGGTGCATTTTCTTAGCTTTTTTTTAATAGTTAGGTTAGGGTTTAAAGTAATAAAAGAGTGCCAATAGATTTGTTAGAGTTTATATTTTTAAATCTAATTACCTATTTACCTAATTTTTAGCTTTAGCTATTTTTAGCTTTGGACATAATATTTGTTAAGTAGTTCATTTTATTAACATAAATTCTATTTATATTTTGTAAATTTAATAATTACTGTACTTAAATTTATTGAAGTCGATAATTTAATTTTAATGTACTTATAACTAACACATTTAAAAATAAATTATCAACTTCAATAAAAAAAATATGTTTACGTGCATACGCATTTTATTGTTGTTATTAATATATTAGTTAATAACTTTAATTATAGTGATATAATAAATTAGATACAGATTTAATATACAATATAATCGGTCATCAATTATGACTGATCTAACAATTTGACTGATTAAGCATATTGACCAATCAAAATACATGATCAATTATGATCAATTAAACGATTTTGACTGATCAAATGATTTTTGACTGATCAAAGCACATAATCGATTATTAATTGATTTATCTTCACATATTCGATCAATGACCGATCACAAAAAATTTGACCGATCGCAACCTCTATCTCAAAGAACATTATTCAAGAATGCTGAGACAAATTATATTATTTTTTAGCACATCAAGCAAGAAAGGTATATTTAAATAGTCAATTTAAGGCTAGACTTGCGAAGTTAGATAATAATGGAGCAATTTTAGTATGTGATTACAAGATGCGTATCTTACTTAAGAGTGCACAAGAGACAAAAGAGCAATTTTTTGTAAAGCAAGGATGGAGTTTATATACGATTTTAGTATTTACAAATCATGATGCTGATCAACTTAATGTTCAAGCATTTGACCATTGAAGTACTGACACTAAACAAGATTTGTGGTTTACTCTTTCATCATTTGATGCTGTTTTTGAAACTCTCGATTCCAGACCAAAGTGGATTGAAATTTTATTAGATAATGGTACCCACTATCATAACTTGGAATTGATTGTTACTATTGCTAATTGGTACCAATGGTATAATATTGAAATTCGCGTTTGGTATTTTCTTAAACTCAAAGAAGCCAAGACGAGTATTGACTCTCATCACATACAAGTAAGTTTTGAAATTATATGGTTTATATTTTTTTTATTTTTTTTATACTAAACTCAGTTATTGTTAGATTGCACATGCTATAAAAAGATACATTCGTATTGGATATAATTTGGATGAAGATAAAAAATACAAACCACAATAACTGATTTAGGAAGAACCTCCATTACAAATATAAAACCTATACGTGATAACCATCATGTTAAAATAATTGCTAGTATTATACAATTGCTTTATTTTGAATAGCCAACTGATAATGATTATTCTAGATATATACAAGCTCAATACTTACCACATATTGGATCAGTATTGGACTGTGTACACAATTTTTATCCTTTGAAATATCAAAACTTATTACAATACCTATTAACAAACTAACATCCAACATTACTCCTTATTCAATTCCAAAAAAACCATGGATCTTTCTATTATCTCAAGTTTAAGGTAAAAATTATAATTGAATCCATTTTTATTTTTTGTTATATTACACTCATATATATTATTTAGATACGAATAAACAAGAACAAAGCGATAATCTGACTCATTCATTGTCAAGTATACATAGTATAATATATATTTTTTTATATTTGATTTGTTTTTTTCTATATTTTTATATTTTATAATATAGCTGTAGAGGAAAAATTCGAATTAAAAAGAGGTTGGGCATTAAAAAGTAATCAGAAATATGAAAAAAGAGGAGCAGAAAAACAGATGACAAGCACAGTAAAAATCTTATCTTGAAAGCTATTTTTTGTTGGGTAACATGAATAAAACAGATCAAATGATAGTGAAGGATATGGTAGAACAACTTCAAATTCTTGCTGAAAAAGGTGAAATTCCGTTTGAGGATGTTCCTAAAGTAGTAAAAGTTGCAAATTGGATTACACGGTATGCAGCAAGTCTGAAAAAACATCCAGCAGAAACTGCGATAAAAGAAAGTGATACAACAAATGAAAGCGATACCACTAGAAATTTTAATAAGTTTCAAGAAACAAAGAAACGTAATAATGAAAAGAGTGAAAAAATTAGTTATAATACCACAATAATAGCAAAAGTATCTCTTAAACGGTTTTGCAGGCAAATTTGCTTGCAATTTCCAAATTTAAATATAGATCAGTTTATATTTTTTTACAAAATTAACCAATCGTTTTCCTACTCTAGATAGATATTGATTAACAATCAATTAACATATTTGATTAATTAATTACGGCCCTACATATTTCAAAAAACACGATACTAACCATCTAAAAGAATTCTTCAATTTTTTTCTCACGAATGATATTTTAATAAATAATTGAGTTTTTTTTCATTATTCTTTGTTTTACAATGGAAACTTCAATATTTAATGAACAGAATGATGATAATGTGTATGTTGTAAAACTATTACGTAGTATTCATGAAAATCATGAGCAATATGAATTAGACACGAATGAAAATGATGATATTCAAGATAGAAATATTCAAGAAATTCAAGTTGAAAGAACAAGAGAACATAATCATGATAAGAGTCAAGGCCGTGGTCATGGTCGTGGCCGTGGTCGTGGTCAAAGTCATAGTCAAACTTGTGAAACTGAAATTTAGTAACTTCCTTCCCCTCCTTTTTTTAATACATTTTAGCATTTAAAACTGATACATGAATTTGCATTACACTTATCTACTAAATATGAAACTTCTTTATCATCTCCTTACTTAATGTTTAGTACTTTTTTCTCATTTGAACAATTAAGTATGATAGTTCAAAATACAAATAAATATGCTTACTTAAAAGGTGCAAGAGAGGGACGTAAATGGAAGGAGTTAACAGTAGAAGAATTTAAATTTTGGTTGGCAATATTAATATATACGGGTGTTTTTAAATTACTGAGTATTAGAGACTATTGGAATATGGATAGTAGATTTTCAGAATATAAGATAGTGACTTTTATGACTTGTCTTCGTTTTGAACAAGTATGTTCAATGTTTTTTAATAAATATTTTATTAAATCGTTATGAAATTTATTTCGTAGTTTTTTTTTATTTTTTTAGATTAAACGCTTTATGCATATTTCAGACTGTACTATTCCTTCTTTATATTGGTATTCTAAATTAGATCCATTGGCAAGTCATGTTCAAACAATTTCTAAATTAATTTGTATCCTGTCATCTAATGTATCCATAGATGAAATGATTGTGTGATTTTTGGGTCGAAGTATGCATACGGTAAGAATTAAAAATAAGCCTACGCCGGAAGGCTACAAAATTCTTTCTCTTTGCGATGCAGGCTATACATATACCTTTATTTTTACTTCACGTGTTCAACCCAATTTGGAAGTAAAGGAAATTCTGAACTTAAATAAAGTCAGAAATGAGGTTTATTATCTTGTTTCTTAGTTACCTTTAAATAAATCCTTTAATATATACATAGATAATTATTTTTCATCTATCAATCTTTTTCAACACTTGTGCAACAATAATTTTGGAGCATGTAGAATTGTTCAAACAAATAGTGCCAAATTTCCAAAAATACTTAAAATAGATAAAAAATTAGATTGAGATACGTTATCTGGAATAATAGTTGGTGAAGTTTTGTCTATATTATGGATAGACAACGGCCAGTAACTATGCTTACTACCATTTATGAAGTTACTAGAGATGAAAGCAGAATTGAAAGAGCTCGACGTCGACCTCGGGAAACTAGCACCAATGCGACAAAAGTACAGGCAGTTTTTGGAACTGCTAGTAAAAAAGCTTTACAGATTCCCCGTGTGATTGATGATTATAATCACTATATAGGTGGAGTAGATATAGCCGACCAGCTTCGTGGGTATTATAGTGTTTAATTACCAGTACGAAGGACTTGAATGCCCTTATTTTATTGGCTATTGGATACTTCCATTATCAATTCTTATTTAATTTTTAAAAAAAGTAGTAAAAAAATTAAACAGAAGGACTTTCGAATTCAACTAGTATGGGACCTAATTAGTGCAGGTATGGAGAAAAATAATTCAATAAAAAAACCAAGCACTCGAAGTTAGATTGAAGAATTGGCTAAAAATATTGATACTGGTCTTTTAAGAAAACAATATGTTACAAGCAATTTCGAACTTCCCTTACTAAGGTTATCTCCAGAAGGACATCTACCAAAATGGAGAGAAGATCAATTAGCTGTGTATGGTGCAGGTATCTGGCACCATAATTACAGGTTTATTGTATTAAATGCAATGTACCTTTATATTGTAGCAAGGATAGACGTGATTGTTTTAAAGAATATCATACTCGAAAGAAAGATAGTAATTAATACCACTCAAAAAAATTTGACATAGGTTAGGTAAACAAAAAAAATAATTCTTATTGTGGGTTTGAATAATTGAAAAAGTAATTAAATACAATATCTAACTTCACTCTTACTTTTTTGTAAAAAAAAAACGTAAAGTTTTATAAATATTTAGTTTATTTATTTTTTATTCGAATACAAAGTCAAAATTTTACTTCAGAATTGTAAAATTAAACAATAAAAAATTAATTTTTATATTGAATTTTATATTTCCTACTAAGGTTTCTTATGCTTATAATCGAAAAGTGCTGAAAATTTTAAAAATAAATGCAAATTTTTAAAAAAATTGGGATTAATTAAAAATAATTGATTTGTAAATGTATCTACATTATGTAATTTCTATGTAATAGCACAAAGTAAGAATTCGAAATGTCTATAGCATTGATCAGTTAGCTACAATAAAAATTTGAATATATAAAGTTTAAATTTCATAAAATTTTATATATAGTACTAATAGGAAAAATTGCAGGCAAATTTGCCTGCAATTGCTTACTGTTTAAGGGATAATAAAAATGGCAGAAAAACTCTAATAATAACGGTATATAGTTTTGAAATTTAAAATTTCACTATACATATAATCTCTAAAATCTCTATATCCAACATAATAAAGTTTTTACTGAAAGCTTAAAATTTATTTGTGTTTGAATAAAATAAATTATTGGGCTTTTGTGCATTAACTTGGCTAATTTACTAAAGTCACATGTTAATTTAAACTAAACTAGTATTGGGGGCATTTTTGATAATCGTAAAATGATATATAATGATTGCCCAATTGTGTTACTAATTAGGGCTACTGATTGATTTATGGATTAGCAATTAAAAATATAATAGAAATATAATTAGAAGTTTAGTAAAAATTCAAATATAGCTATTTTGAAACAGTTTTGACGAACTGTTTTCAATTAAAAAAATTGGAAAAATAAGTGCAATATTTGTGTGATACTTTTAAAATTTTGCACTTTGCTTTATAATAAATAATAGTAAATTTACATTTGGTTAATTATTTTAATTCCTTTGATAAAAATCTGATTATAGTAAATTGATCAATGTTGCTAATATAGTTTTGATTGATTAATCTGTGTGACCACCTAGTATAAGATGTATGATGTATTTGATATTTGATATCTGGTATATTGATTGTACACACAAACGATTATTTCTGAATTAAGTTTATTGGTATTTAATTGCAAAAAGAATCTTTGAATAGAAGCTACATCATGTGAAATTTTAATCTAAATGCCATACTTCTCTACTTAAGTAAACACCTCCGACTAAATTTTTTATCCACAGAAAAAAGAATTTTTGATCAAAATATCTTGAGGCCAATTACAGTAGCCTACCATATTATTGTGGACACTTTTTTTTTTTTTTATATTAGGGGGAACCCCGGGTGTAGCTCCTGTCCCAAACTTTTATTAATACTTAAGTAAATTGACATATGGCGGTGCCGTAAATACATACATATTATATACAAGTATTGGAACTAGGACTTTAGGTTATACAACCATTTATCCACAGCTAAAACCCACCAGAGCCTTCTATATTTCTATTTATATGACTAACCTAGCTTGTATGACCCTTTCTAACCAACAATTAGTATTCACATGTTTGCCACTTTACCTACACTACCTAGTATTATCACTTCCAATTTGGTGTACGTTAGCCAGGTAGGTGCTTTGTGCTTCCAGATTGGTGTACCTGAGATCCCCTACTGGCGTACTTCTCAGAAGTTCGTATCTCAAGCCATGCAGCTGCCTCTACCACATTGGGTAAGTATCTCAAGCCTGCATGCTGCCGCAACTAGCCGTGTTCCTGCAACTTGGGGCCCAGGATTTAGTATTCTGAATTCGATAATGTGCGAACGACTGTACTTCCCTCTATAGTGACGAGGTAACCAGGCATGTTTCGCAAATGCTTCCAGTACTAGATATAGTTGGATGGCATCATGAGGCTCAGGGGGACCCTGTTACCACTATATGCACTTGTACTAGCTATACCCGTATTGGTGGTCACAGCGCCTCTTAACGTCCAAAGACTCCATATCTGTACGCCCAGAGCTCGTTAGGTCTTGACACGTACATGTCTCCATGCTTCCACCTTTTACTGGCTAGTGAGTTCCGTTTGCCCTTACAGGTTCATTTCGATCCCCAGTACTCACATCCAACCTTTCTTCCAACCTTTACTGATCTTGCCCAAACTACCAAACCAGTTAGCCCAGAAGGATTGGTTGGCCCAGCTTTATATGCCTGACGGACTCCCTTTCCTTGGTACCTAATTCTGAAACATAGGCCCTTTTCCTCCAGTACAACTCCGGCAGCTAGGTTGGTGTTCCCTCTTGCCATAGGGCTTTTTCTGTCTGGTTCTTCAGTCTTCAGTCAGAATCCAGTCTTTTGTAGTACCGATGTAAGATCTTCTTTACCTTCTTGCTCGGGACTTGCCAAACAGGTTTCAATTGTTCTGGTCCCTTGGATTTGTCTGTGTAATTTATACAACTACGCCGATGCTCCTATTCAAGATGGTAGTACCTAGGTTACAGGTAATATACCCGACCGATCGATGAACAAATGTTACTATAACACAGGCCTATTTTTCAATTTGTCTCTAGTGGGATTTGAACTCTAGATCTGTCACTTGGGGGTGACAACCAGATAGCTTCTCTATGTCGCCACACTCTATATTGTGGACACTTTTTAAAAATTTATATAGAGCTAAATATATAAGATATTAAGCTAAAAATTAATTTATGAATTCTTTAAACCTTTTAAATAACAAAAAAGTTTAAAAAATTTTATGCTACAGTTTTTAAAACAATTAAATTTAAGTAAAATTTTAGGGTTTTATATTTGACCGGTTTTTATTATTGTACAAAATTAATTAAAAAAATAACTGCATAGTAAAAATTAATTTTTTATTAAGCTAATTGAATTTCAAAAATAAGCAAAAATTATTCAGTATAACAAATTACATATAATTACAAAATTTTTTAAAATTTTACAAAAATTTAAAGTAGTTATTATTTCTAAATATAAAAATATAATTTTTAACTCAAAATTATATCAATTCCTAAATATAGTAATTTTATTACTATATATAGTAATTTACTAAAATTTTTTTGAAAAATTATAAAATTTGAAAGATATGTGCAATTTGTTATACTAAATAATTTTACGGTAATTATAAAATGCACCTATAGTGTTGAACACTATAAGTAAATTAGATTTGCAAATTCATGTAACAAAAACAAAAAAATAAACTTTTATTAAACAAAAAATAAATATTTATTACCTTAGGGTTAGGGTGAGACCTGGAATGGTGCAGGGGGCATAGTTTATACCAAAATTTAGCAAGTAATTTTTTTTATTAGAGCCCCAAAAGCGGTTTTATAAGCAAAATTTTAAGTTATGAATGTTTTTTTAAAAAATAAACAAAAAATCAAAATTTTATGTTACACCTGATCTTAAATTTTGATTGGCTATTCTAATAGTTTTGTGTAACATAGTGTTCAACACCATAGGGCATTTTAGTAAACCTGTAATTTTATTTAAAAAAATTGCTAGTTTATTAATAAAAAATTAAGTTTATCTATTACTATATTTAGGGTTCGTCTAAAGCGGGGGCAAATTCACGTGATCACAACCAATCAAATTACAGAATTTTGATGATCACTGGTGAAGCAAAAAACGAAAAACCTAAAAATACAAAAACCGGCAGTCTAAACCTACCTCAGATAGGTTAAGTAAAAATATCAGGAAGACAATTTTGTATATATATATCCATCTAAAACCCAGCCTAACCCTAATATAAGATGACCCTAATCCTAAAGTTAATTGAGAAAATTATTAAGAAATATGAGTTGCCCCTGCTTTAGACGTCCCCTATATTTAGTAATTCTAGTTTATTATGAAAGCTATATTAAAATTTAGAAAACCGGTCAAATGTAAAATTTTAAAAATTTACTTAAACTTAATTATTTTAAAAACTGTAGCATAAAATTTTTAAACTTTTTTTTATTTAAAAGGTATAGATTTAACGAATATATAATTAATTTTTAGCTTGATATCTTATATATTTAGCTCTGTATAAATTTTGAAAAGTGTTCACAATAATATGGTAGGCCACTGTATTTCCATTAGGATCAAATATTATAATAGTAAAATGTCATCGCTCAATCAGGAACAAGTTAATATAAACGAATGAAGATTCAAAGTTATAAGTCATAATTAGGTTTATTTTAAAAGGTGTAAATGTATACGTTTCAAGACTGAGTTCAAGACGGACAATTAATATGTAATTTAACATGTATAGGTTGAAGTAACGCTTTTACTTAGTGAACATTATGATGGTGCGTAGTTATCATGATGACTTCACTAAAATATGTGGGCAGCCTAGTGATATAATCGATTAAAATTTTTTAGCCAACTTGTTAAAGTAAATGTATATAATTAAATAGATTTATTGTTATTGTTATATTGAATATATTGACAACTCTGCAATCGAATGTTGTGATCAAACTCACATTTCTGGGTTTAATGCAATTACATTATGCAACTATTCTAAAGATTAATGAAAAAAGTTTCAGAAGGTAGTATTTATGAAATAAAGTTCTATATTATCCTAGAAAAGTTTTTTTAGCTTAAAAATTTACCTACACACTGCATATATGATGCTGAGTGTGGCAAGCATTTATTTCGAGGCAAGCTACTTGATTTGTCAGAGGTCACATAATTTGAAAAACGTGATAATATTGTTTATTTTGGTGTTAATAAAGCTTATTTTTTAACTATTGTATTTGTAATTACATTATTTGACAAAGGTAATGAAAAGTTTAAATCAATTCTGGAGAATTGCGAGTATTCCTTGTTGTTGTAAATTGTTTAGAAAAACTATTCATACGAAATACTGTAAACTATATTTATTATTGTAAATTTATATGAAATATTTTGAGTAAACCTATAGAAATAAATTTAGATAATATATGTCTCCTCGTTAAAGTAAAAATTGGATATTATCAAATTCAACATTATCTTATGAAAGATTAAAAAATATGCAAAAAGAGAATGATTAAACATAATATGTAAATTGAGGATAAATATAAAAATGACAAATTGAATGAAGTGATAGTTTTTATAACCCGATACTGTGGTCATTGGAATAGTAAATTCTATAATAATTTTTTACAGTAACCCAATAATAGAAATCATAATAATTCTATGACAATTGCTTAACCATAACTGCATAGCAATTACAAACTAACTTAGCTACATACCATAGTCACCAGAATAGCAAGTTCTGTAACAAAATTTTTTACAGTAATTCATAGTATAATTTCAATGTGAACTAACTCAAACTAACCACATATTCTGGTCAAAAACAAAATATATTGAATCACTTCATTACAATCATATAATGCAACTTAAAAATATTTACTGTATTTTCGCGTAATAATGCTCATGAGTATTATTTCAAAAATCGTGTCCCATAAAAATAATACAGTCAACCCTCCATAAATGCAACTCGTAGGGACAAGCCTACAACGTGCATTTAGGGAGGTTTGCATTTAAAGAGAGCCAATTAAATTGCAGCTTTTAAAAATTAGATCATAAAGTTTGTATAACTTCTACCAAAACTGTATAACCTATCTTAAATATAAAATTTGATTGGCCACGTGCATTTAGGGAGGTTAGTGTAATATAAAATGTTATTCAAGAAAACATGCATTTACAGAATATAGAATGTGCATTTAGCACTAATAACATTTTATGGAATAGAAAAAACGTGCATTTAGAGAGGTATTGCATTTATGAAGGGTTGACTGTATGTATAGTTTCAAAATAACGTTCATGCGCGTCCCAAAATAGCGTGCACCCATAGTAAGGGATGTTTATTTATAATAAACTTTAAAAATACCTTGGAACTGAAATTAGTACTAAATAAACCTTTGAATTTTAACAACGTTGTCATGAAGAATAAATTTTGTTAAAGTTTGAAGGAAAATTTACATAGTACTTTATCAAGTTCAGAAGCATTTTTTGTTTGTTTGCTCTTTATACAAGTATTATTTAAATTTTTATTTGTCTCAAAATAATGCTCCTGTACATACTCGAAATAATGTGCAAGTGAGCACATTATGTGAAAATAGGGTAACCAATTTAAACAATCAATTCACAATCCAATTTACCAGAATTGATTCAACAGTGCAGTTATTATAATCAGAAGTTAAAGATTTAATGATAAAATATTATTCTAATTCGTTGATGAAGTAACTTTTTGAAGGAAATGAAAGATAAGCAATAGATCCAATGGTTTCGAATTTAATGATCCGTTGCGTTGATAAATTCATGATATTTATAGTTTTCGTTTTTACAATCATCAAGAACTTGAGACACAAATATAAGATTTATTATCAAATAAAATTTCATTCTCTTTTTTGATTTCATTGCTATAATATATTTCAGTATTATTTTCCTGTGTCCATTCAACTTTTATTTGGCCAAAATTGCATAGTTGATAAGGATAATTTATATCGATAGTACTATTACATGAGAAAATCAATTAACAATGACAGTAAAATTCAAATTAATTATTATCATTTCAAATGGAAAAATTTTTACTTACCAAGTATTTAAAGTCAATCTTTGTAAAACTGTTGGGTCGTTTACAGACTTATTTCTATCATTAAGATCATAAACAAATAAACATACTGACTTCTGACAAGGTGTAAAGTGAGCGCCAATAGCAATTGTTGTATCTTTTGGATTGTATTAAACGTCGCTCTAGATGATTTCCACATTATCCACATTATTAGAAATATTTGTCGATACTGCCTCTATCTGCACAGTATTTTCAACTGCTTTTAATGCACAAGTGCCTAGCATACAAATTCCAAAGTCATTAATTCTTATAGTGCAATGACTTTTATCTCCAGAAGCAGAATTTATTTCGCTTTTGAGCATTAATAAATATTGAGTGTCAAAATTAAAACTTGCTAGTGGCCCCACAGTAGCCCATATAAGTTTTACTTGTTAAATAACCTTTCTTCTTAAATAAAATTGAGTTTTTTTTCGCTTTGTATGTTATGAATGACAATAACATGGAAGTTTTTATCTTGATTCACATAATCAACATGTGAAGAAAATACATTTTTATCATTTTCACTTACTACTAGAGATGGGTTTCATGCATGCGCATGATTCCTTAATCATGCGCATGAATACGCATTAATGTGCATGTTTCTGAATCATGCACATTTTATCCCATCAAAATTTTATATATAAAAATTAAATATAAAATAAGTATAATTAACTTTCTAATCTATCTATATACTTTAATTCTGGGTCTGTTTGCTTTAACATTTTTGATTGGTCATATTCGAAAAATGTGATCTAAATATAGAAAAACTAACATAAATAAGTAAGATGATTATGACTATTATCATAGTTGAGTAATTATAAATTCGAGTAATTATTGTCACAGATCATAATTTAAAATGAAATCTACATTTTCTACTTAACCTGCTAGCCTTCTAAAACCCACTAATACTTGTTTATTATAATTTTTTTTTAAAACTAACCCTAAACCCCTAACCCTAAAAAATGCACTTCAAAAAATTTTAGTTTTCGAGATTTTATACTATAATTTCATTTTAATCTGGATTTCATTATAATTTAACACAATTATTATATCATTTTTTGATGCTCTTATTAACGCCCTCAAACAGCACAAGATCGTGAATATGAATTTTCCAAATTTACTTTTGTTGTTTGATTGCCTAATATTTACAAACTATTTTGTGCTAAAAAATTCCTGAATTTGAAACCGTTTTGTATAATAGTATCAAGTTCAAGAATAAGTGCAAGTGCAAGAACAAGTGCAAGAACACGACAAATGCTCCACTATAGATAAAATATATGATTAATAAAAAAATAGTAAATACATTAGCGAATATCAAAAAAAGTTACATTCAATCAAATATTTAATGATTGATTTCTAGAATTTTTGGCTGGAATTTTTGCTACCAGATTATCTGATAATCAACTAATTTTCTCAGTGACTCGTAGTTTTTGTCGATCTACTAACCAATAAAATTACGGTTATGTTCAAAAGGTAATCAATGAGCTAAAATTCTCTTTGCAACACTTATTTTAAAAATTGGCATTCACCAATAAAACTAAGCTGCATACTATTTGTTATTGGAGTAATGAGCTTTGTAAAAACTTTTTATAGTTAGCTTATACTGATTCAAACTAACCCACTATATATTGCAATTACTGGTATAGCGAACAAATTTTTAATAGAATTTTTTTATAAAAACTCATGATAAAAAATCAAAATAATTCTAATAAAAACTGGCTCAACTATATTGAAATAGAGTGTGAATTCTATAGCAGAATTTTATAATAACATAATTTTAATGCAAACTAACTCAATCTTAACCATATACCGTAGTTAATAGAATAGTATGTTCAGTAAAAAATTTTTTGTGATGATTCAATGCAAACCAACTCAATATATTTATAAATATTATATGCAAAGTTGATTTTTTGTTTTGCATTATGGATTTTAAATTCAGGAGGACGGCAGATTTTTTTTTCTTTTTCTGCAAATAGAATAATGTTCACATTTAAGGTTAAATTTTTATTTTGCACAACAAGGAATCAAAAATTGGGCTGGCAGCCATATGTTTCCTGTCAGTCCTATCAGACAATACAGAAAATTAAAGTTCTTATCAGATGAAAATAGTGGGAAAAAATAAGTGTCAAAAATCGAACAATTGGCACAATTGGAAACTAAAAAAAAAAAAAAATTGAAAAAAATTGAAAAAGTGGGACGGCGGGTAATGCAAAACGAAAAATCAACTTTGCATGTCCTAATGCGAATTTACAGATTTTAACTAAGATTCTAAAATTTTATACAAAGCTCACATGGCAGAGCCATAGGTCAGGTGTCAAATTATATAAGATAGCAATGATGAAGTTTACAATTAGCAAATTTGTAAAAATTTATATCTTATATATATATATAGGCAAAATCTAATTAAGAATCAATATATAGTATCTTTATTTAGTTATATCTTCAATAATAAAGATAAAAATTAAAATTTTTTTTTATTATGCGGTATCATGCGCATTAATGTGCATTCATGCGCATTTTATTATAAAATGCGCATTTTACCCATCTTTACTTACTACAGATGCAAAAATTTGCATTCATCTATATTCCTGATTTCTTTTAGATAAGTAGACAGTTCGTGGATATAAGGTGTTTTTTGTTATTATTGAAATAAATATCATCAGCTTGTACTATTAATTTCATAAATAATAAATATTCATTACTAAAGGTGAAATAGTCATATCAAAATTAAATAAATTTCTACCTTTCAAAATTTGATGACCCATAGCTCTCATTTTGTAATTCTTCATCTAATAATTCAAATATCAAATAAATTTTATTACATCCAACTATTTCCCATGTAGTTTTGTCTTCAGGAGATTCTACCCAAAGATTTAATCTTTTTGAAAAAAGTTAATTCCGCCAAGAAATTTTAATGAAAGTTTTTCTATTTCTGTTGCAAAAACTATTTTCATTATCATCAAAAAAGTCTAAACCAAGTCAAGTGTTTAAATTATATGCTTTAAGTTCGATTTGACTTTGCATGTTAATAGGTTTTTTATTTTCACCTATAATAATTACAATTAAATTATATTAATCAAAAAAAAAAATAAATAAATAAATACATAAATAAATAAAAAAAATTAAGTGATTATTATACTAACTTTTAAATTTCTTAGTATATTTTTCATCTTTTATCATAGCCCCGCCCAAAATAAGACATCGCGCATAGGGATGGGTACGGTTATAGCTGTTTATAACTGGCTATAGCTGTAACTGATTCTAGTCGGTCAGAGGGCTTAGCTGACCAACCAAATTGTAGCCGATCGATTTTGCGCACCTGTGTGTTTGGGTGTGTGGCTTAATCAGGAGTCAGAAGCAGCAATTCCCTGAAATTAGCAATAAAATTGCGCAGTGGTTGCCAAACAGACCAGGTTGAAACTAGAGGTTTCTGATTTTCTGGAGAGGTGTGTGGGGCGAATTTTGACTGTTATTGTTGTTGCTTGTGAGTGGAAAGTGAGTGAGAGTCTGTGGCGAGTGTATTTATGTGATTTTTAGCTGATGCTTGGTGTAACACCACATGATCTGTTTTCAAATAGATTGACACGGATTAGTCCGATAAACAGAAGATCCCATAAAGACTACAATAATAACATCACATAAAATAATGCATACGTTATTTGTTTGCTTGTGCACGTAAAGGGAGGCAAATCTTACATTTTTAATTACTTTTTTGATACTTCTGTATGTACCAGTGATTATTTTTTACTGTGCGTGCTGTGCGCAGTGCACAGAAACAAAAATTTGTGCATATATTTTTTCAGTTAAAGTGCGGATACCACACAGAAATAATTGTCATTTTATAAGTAGTGCACACAGTTGCAAGCATTTTCTTGTATTTGCTGTGCAGAAAAAATTTATGGATTGTGCAGTATCTGCACAGTTAATTTTAATTGAAAATTAACACTGGTATGTACTAAAGCTACTGGTGAAACTAAACTGTAATGGTGCACCGATTTTCACCAATCACCAATCACCAATGAGCATTGTGAAACTGGTAAAACTAGTGATACTAGTGAAACTGGTGATACTGGTGAAACTGGTGAAACTGGTGATATTGGTGAAACTGTAATGTGATGTAAAAAATTACTTATAGGCGGAATGTGGCATGCATATATATGAAACTTTTTTTCATACTAAATTAATGAGTTGTATAGATTAATTGAAAGTCATAGAGCTCGTTGAGGCGCATCTAACGGTGGTTAGATCATCCAAATTGGCCCAGTCATTAGCAAGATATCATTGAAAAATGATTGGCTGACTAAATACAATATTTACATAGAGATTTTATATAGTCAGCCAATTGTTTTTTAATGATATCTTGCTATCCACCAGACCGATTTGGATGATCTAACTACCATTAGATGCATCTCAACGAGCTCTATAACTTTCAATTAATCACAATTTGTTAACTTAGTATGAAAAATAGTTTTATATGTATGCATACCACCTTTCGTCTACAATATAATTTGCATTATGTTATACTATAGAAAATCTCATCTGGCAGCTATTAATTAATATTACTAGTTTTACCAATATCACAGTTTCACCATTTACCAGTTTCACCAGTATCACCAGTATCACCAGTATTACCAATTCACCAGTTTCACCAGTTTCACCAGTATCACCAATATCACCATAATCACCATTTCACCAGCTTCACTAGTTTCACCAATTTGGCTATTAAGTTTCACCAGTTTCACCAGTTTCACCTGGTGAAACTAATTAGTTTCACCAGCAGCTTTAGTATGTACCCTAAAATTACTTTACTTTTTTGATACTGATCTGCATATATACATGTGACTTATGTTATACAAAGGCCCAGTGCATTGTTTTTGCAAAAATAATTTTTGGTTACACACTACTAATATTGTGTAACATTACACAAGTCTAATTTTGATACCCTAACCTAGTGATTTAAGCCGTATGATTTTGGTCAGCTGGCTAAGCCAGCTGACCAAAATATCGGCTAAGCGGCTAGCTAATTGCTAATAGTTATGCTTTCAGAATAATTCAGAACTAATATCACACTTTATATTACGATAATAATTTATTCTATATACTGTAGCAATTAATAATTAAACTATCCAAAATACACAGGTTCTTCAATTTGTCGGTTTCCTCTCTTACAATATATATATTTATTTTATTAACGTTAACTTATTTTTACTTCTTAAAGGACATAGAGCAAGCAAGAAAAACTCAAAAATCTTAACCGTGTATCTGGGTTTAATTTAAATTTGGAATCCATATATACTTATTAACAGGTAGGTAATAAACCATTTAATCATATTTAAATAAAAAAAAAAAGCCAAATTTAATTTTAGCAATTTTTATCTTCAACTATTATGGTACTCCAATATGATTGACTAGTAATTAATATTGTGCATAAGCATACATTAATTGAATTCTGAGAATCGTAGTGCGAAATGCGACCAATATTTTTGCAATGTTTGATCACGTAATTACCTAACCAAAGTATCCAGGTGCTGCCAAGAAAAACCTGACATTGTAATGGCAAGTATCGATCGTATTTGAATTATCTTGAGTAGCGATATGCAATAAATCCGTCTAAAATATAGAAGTAAAAAAAAAAACAAATTATTACATAAATTTATAAGAAAAGAACTTTATATATATTTTTTATACGCAGTTATAGAATAAAAAACTTTATTTGATTAAGGTTATATTATAGAATAAAAGAATTTATTTGATTGTTATATGGAATATAAAAACTTAGCTTTCAATATATCGCAATTTAAAATTATATAAATTACAGTATCAAGTTAGATCACGATTGACTGGGCCACTATTTTTCGATCTAAAAAAATTATCTAATGCACAAGCAATATAATATCTTTTTAGCTTCGTAGTTTTTTTAGAACGTGGTAAAGATTTCAAAAATCTAGTTGCTTTAATCAAATCTATACGGTTTTAAATAAGTAACTTTCAACTTGCATACGTAGTATTAATTCTGTAATATGATCAGGTGATCTTAGCCGCATTAGCCAGCTGACTATGTTATATCGGCTGGCTTAGCTGGCTAAGCCAGCTTAGCCGCAGCTGCTTCAGCCAGCTTAAAACACTACACTAACCCGGCATTAAGCTTAATACTAGTGGGCACTATCATGATAATGCCCCGGTGGGGTTAGACATAATTCCGGCCCACCCTAACCCTAAAAACTAATTGTTCGAAGCAACATCCAATCACAGAACATATACTAGATGCATATGTCATGTAACCAGTATATGTACTGTGATTGGATTTTGCTTCAAACAATTAGTTTTTAGGGTTCCTAGATTTAGGGTTAGGGTTGGCCGGAATTATGTCTAACCCCGCCGAGGGCATTATCATGATAGTACTCACCAGCATTAAGCTTAATGCCGGGTTAGGGTACCACTAGATTTAGGGTTAGGGTGGGCCGGAATTATGTCTAACCCCGCCGGGGCATTATCATGATAGTGCCCACCAGCATTAAGCTTAATGCCGGGTTAGGGTACCACTAGATTTAGGGTTAGGGTGGGCCGGAATTATGTCTAACCCCGCCGGGTGCATTATCATGATAGTGCCTACCAACATTAAGCTTAATGCCGGGTTAGGGTACCACTAGATTTAGGGTTAGGGTGGGCCGGAATTATGTCTAACCCCACCGGGGCATTATCATGATAGTGCCAACCAGCATTAACTTAATGCCGGGTTAGGGTACCAAAATTAGACTTGTGTAATATTACACGACATTAGCAGCGTGTATTTTAGAATATACCGACACAGCATGCACATGACTTATCTCCTTTATCGGCACAGCAACAATCAACATAAGTACCCCATTTCTAATTGCCTAATTGGACAGAATTTACATTCTAAATTAGGTCTAAATGAACTTTGTACGCATTTGCTAAATGCTAATTTTATTGCATTTCTGACTTTTTATTTTTTATACTGTAAAAATGCAAATATAGTAATATCGTTATAGTTATTTTAATAAAAAACGATAAACTATGCAAAGAATTTTGACCAGTGATCTTCAAGGCCATATCTATGACAAATAGATATATGCTGCACATTAACTATTGGCCAATCCACTCTTGCATAACTTTTCATGCTCACATATATGATATGGTTGCTATTTACAAAATGCAATACAATTGGATTTCTTCTATGTATCGGTGCTGATTCTAATGGAAAAAATATTGTGCACTGTTCATCTTTTTCATCAAAGATGGCAATAGAAACAGTAAAGGTATTAGCAGCCAATTGTGCACAATCAGGTGACAAGAACCAAAACGAAGATGGACATGGTGATGCCCACGACTCTAATATTCGTTTGAGCAAATTAATGTCATAACCCAGCCAGTCTTTATAAACTTCCATACGCTTATTCAATTAACCATTCATGGCCAATTTAACAAGATTCCAGTTTTCTTCATTTCCTCGAATAGCAATAGCAAGCGCCCGAAATCCACAATTACCATCACTTTTTGGATTACAAATTTGATCCACATCATCAACAGGAATTCGAGAATTTAATAAAATGTTCGGCCTTGTATCTATAATTAATAATATAAATTAATAATTTGTATATTGGCATGCCCCTTATATTATTTAAAATACACATTACCTTCAATATAAAATGTTGAACCATTTTGTAAAAAATTAACATTTTTAATTGGCTCTTTTTTAGCAACACCAACACTGATTTTCTTTTTCTTTCTCTTAGCCTCTATATTTTTCATATTTTCTAATGCTGTTGGTAATTGTTTAGTTCCAGAAGGGCGTCCTCTTCCTTTAATTTTTTCTGGAATCTTTATTTCAGAAAGCTTGACTTCAGGTACTATTAAAATATCCTCAAGCTTTTTCAAAAGATCTGTTTTTGTTGTTCATCTGGAAAATTTATATATCGAGTTTCAATTTTATACAATCGAGACTTAAGTGAAATATTATCAAAACTAGTTGAAGATAAGTCTTTCATTAAATCATTAGAATTAGCATGATCTTAGGAAATAGTAACCATCTTTTTGGAATAATTGATAGCATGACGGGACCGTTTAGTGGAAGCATATATCGACAAGGTAAGTTATAATTGACTCGTAATTCACATAAACAAGCCTTATATGTAGTCACACTAAGAAGCTCATTCTTGATTTGATTTAAAGCAAATTGCGTTACCCTTCCTAAAAGTGGTTTAATCGATTCTTATCATTCAATGTTAATAAAGGGTCAGCATTCACACTTTCATTTTCATATTGTAATGAAAGTTCTTCATAATGCAAACGTAACCATCTATCTAAAGAATTAAAAGACTTCGTTAAACTTCCTGAAGCTTCAATAGCACGTTTCATAGCTGAATGTGCGCCTTCAACACGTTGTGTTGTTGTAGCATTGAAGTGCATTATTCTGCTTGTATAAAATCCAACCCATTTCTCTTTAATCTTCATCATCCTTTAAAATTTAAATATATAAAGTATTAAATTCATAATGTACATAAAATATAATATGAATAACTTCATATATATACTTTCCTGTCAAAATATTTCATTACTTCATTCGCATTGAAGCTTAATGCAGATAGTGCCTTATATGGAGCAATTGCCAAATTTAATGCTTCATAATCTCTTGAATGGATAATATGATCTATGAGTTTTATAATATCATCATAAGAATTATCATCAAAGTGTTTTTTTAAATTCTTTTTAAAATTATTCAAAATATGCCAGGTGCACAAGAGATGTTCAGATTGAGGAAAACTTTTTTTAAAGGCACCAATAAGTGCAGCGTCATTATCCGTAACTAATACAAGAGGAAAATGTCAAAAAAAAAACAATAGAAGCAAGCTGTTCAACCACCCAACTATATGACTTCTCAGATTCGTCAGAGATCCAAGCACCAGCAATTCCAAAGGTTTGTAACGAGTTTATCCCAAGGTTACTAATACCAACAAAATTTACAAATGGCAATTTGTAAATATTTGTTTTATATGTAGTGTCAACTAGAATAATTTCTGGAAAGCGCCTAGCCATTTTAATTGAATTGCCATGACAGAAAAAAAGATGTTTGATACGTCCATCTATATTAATTCAATATTATATAAGAAATTTTTGTAATAATTTTAATAAAATAAAATAAAATAAAATATAGAGATGATTACCATTTTGATTTTCACGACGAACAGTGTATCCTCTTTTTTCCATACCTAATATTAAGGCCTCCATTGAAGCATTTTCTTCTGATATATGAATTCGTGAACCCAAATTTAAAATATCCCGTCTTGTCGCAGTTGGCTCCCCATTCTCATCTCTAATGGCTTCATAAATTGCACTCGGTTTTGCCCCAGCTTTTAGCATTTGCACAGCTGTGCGCTTTGCTTCATGTGTTAATCGGCGATGTTCATGGAAAACTCTTGCATTTTTAGCTTTGGGATGATTATGCCTATTTATTACTTCAACAACTTTCCATTTAGAATCTCTTGGAACGGCTTTTAATAAATATGGACACCCACAACGCTTGCTCATCTTTTTTTTTTGACGTGTATCTGCTGTCAAATTTGAAGTATTTCGAGGTTGACCACCACGCTTACATTGGATATGGAAATGACGATGACCACTACTTTTAGTAGTTACAGCAAATCCAGAAAACTGAGCTATTTCCTGTACGGCATTTAAAATATCTTTTTTTGTAGTGTAAATTTGTCCAAGCATTGTACAAGCTAATAGAAAAAGCGTTAATGAAATTTAATATAAATTAAATATTATATATCTTATAATTTTTACTTTTGGTTTTCATTTTCTTTATTGGATTCAGACTTATCCTCATCATTTGATTCTGCTTCATCATCTTCATAATTTGAATAAATTTCATCGTCCTCGTTAAATTCGATTTGGTTATCTTCATCAGATACAAACTTATTTAAGTTTTCAATATCACTCATTTTGACAAAAAGCAAATTTCCGATGCTACTATTCTAGATAAATAGTTAAGTACAGATATCTTGGGCCACGTACAATATGTTTTTCGTTTTACTATTTTTTTATTTGTTTATTTAGAAGATTTATCGTACATACAATGTTAACAAACTTTTGATTACATTGTTTATTTATCAATTTACACATCCTTATATTACTTTATTCGTCAATTTTCATGTTCCTATTTCTTTAATTCCGATAATTTCCGAGGAATATGATCTTTGTCATGATCACATACGCATATTACTATAAATCGTATTTGAATGGTTATCAAAAGTGGGTCGATCACTGCTGTGCCGATAAAGGATATAAGTCACGTGCATGCTGTGTCGGTATATTCTCCCGCATTCACTTATTTGCGCGGGTAATACAAGCTCCTGGAGAGGAAATAGCCAATCGGAGAGTGCAAATTTTGACTATTCCGGATCAGCCCGATGAAGAATTCGAACACGCGTAAAAGAAGAAAAAAGCGAAAATACGCAATAACTAATGTTTAAATTGATCTTGGTGCACTAATTAAAAATGACGGGGATGAAATTTTACTTATATTAAGCATCACTCTAACCCTATAGTCTCTAACGTTAAGGCCCTAACCCTAAATTTTTATCTCACGCACTTAGTTTATTTACAAAATCAGAATTCCTTTTTTGGCTTGTGTTACCCGCGCAAATAAGTAAAATGTATTCTCCCCACGTAAAATGCAGAAATGTCATGGATTCCGCTCACGTGATGCATTTGTTAGCCAATCAGCTATAGAGATCGACACGGATCAGCCCGTTTTCCTAGTTTATAAATAGATGGTGTGCGCGTACTTAAATGATTTTTCATTAAAGTTTGAAAAAACGTTGCACTTATATGAATTTCATTTTACCAAGAATGTTTAATACAGATTCTTTAAACTTTAATCGCGGCTTAATTATAAATGCACGAGGGATACAATTTTCCGATTTTTTATCATATAGTCTTAAATCAGAACCTGAAATAATTCCCTTAACAAATGCAACATTTGAAGCGGAATTAGTATTTTCGACGACAAAAAAAGATACCTTTTTGCTAAAAAATCATATTGATGATTTGGGATATGCTAGACAGATACCACTTATTAATGAGACTATAAGTCTTTTAAAAAATTCGCGAATGATGTTTATTTGAAAATACAAAATTTGCAAAGCATATTGATTATTGATAAAGAAATGATGAAACCATCAGGTGAATTGGTTACCAAAGTAAAAGATGCTCTTAAACATCATGACCCATATCATGAACTTATGGAAGTGTTTAGAATTTACGGACACCTCTTGCCAAAAAAAGTAGCGCTTGGGCATAAAATATATCGACTCACTTGTTTAACCATTGACGAAAATTCTTTAATGGAACCTAGTATTCGAAAAACACGATGGACAACTCGTGATTTTTCAGAGAGTGAACTTTATACTTTTTTGAACCAATGGGACGAATATATGAGTACTCATAGCAGTTTCGATTTATCGTATTTAGTAACAATTGATGGTGGCTTAATCATGAGAAGTAATCTCAAAGATTGGATTAAATCATGTTTAAGTAATCCAGATTCATTACAGATTATCAGTTGGATAGAATTGTATCCGTTGTATGAAATATTTGACTTACCCCTTCGCCTAGAAATTGAATCAATTCTTGGACGTAACGGTCAACCTAATGTCAAAGTACTCATGAAAGGAACGATTCCAATTATGAATTCACCTTTTCGCTATCGGGTAAATTTTCCCGTTCGTTTCAAATCAAGTTTTCGGTAAAGTTATAACAAATGATGGAGAATCGAATGAAAAAGTGATTATAAAGTTTAAATCTATGGACATATGTGGATTCTTGGTGTTTATAGAGCATTCATTTGCTAATGAGTGAGTTTTATTTAAATTGTTTTTATTTATTTTAATCATGACATATGCTAATTATCTTCTGTCTTTAGTGAATTCTCATTAGTGGGCTCACAAATAGCTTGGATATTGATCGGAATACCTGCCAAAGTTGGATATTTTAGCACAAGTACAAGAAATATTAGCGTCTCATGTTCTGGTGATGATTCATTTTATCCAACATCAGGGTTTGATTATTTTGCTCTTAAGCATAATATTCCGAAACATTTGCCACAAAGATCAATTTTTGTTGCTTCTATTACGCTAAATGTTCCAAAAAATCTACCAAAAGATTCAATTTTTGTTACTTCATTTAAATATCCTTCATCAAATTATGAGCCGAGTTTTATAGCTGATATTCTAAGTTACCAAGATGATAAAATTAAAATTAATGTGTACAATTCTATAAGTGATGATGAATATACTAGTCAGGAATTAAAATATTCAATCCAATGGCATATTCTTGAAAATTTAAAATCTAGTAGTGTAGACTCATCTGAAACATTAGTTCATTTGGATGCTATAGGTCAAACCGTTTGTTTATTCAAAAAATAAATATGAAGATAATCTTCTTTATATTTTGTTCAACGGACCTTCTTTTCCTGTTTAGTATAAGTAAGATTTTATACAATCCATTAAAAATTATGTAAATCCGAGAAGGAATTTGTATATATTTAGCATGTTAATGTCTTAGCATGCAAACATGCGCTAAGGAATAAAATTTTATTAATTCCAAAAGTTCAAGTTAATTTTTCTTCATATTAATGTGCGAATGAACATAATAAAATGCTAGGAATTATGTTAATGTATAATATATTAAATCTAATGCATATAAGAAAGCAACTTTTAAGTTCAATAAAACAGTGATTCTTTTCAATTTGGTTTATAAAATAGAAGAAAATGAGCTATATAACGCTAAAGAGATCTTTATTTAATTTGATTCTTTTATATACAACATTTTTCACTATTGTTTTTTTTTGAAGGTTCTGCACTGGATTTAATTGCTTGTATAGAGGCCTCTTTAGGAATTCTTGAAAAATATATATTTATTATATGGGATCGCCCACAGCAAAAGGGTGTAATGAGACAATCATGTGATTTCGAGAAAATCACATGAGAGTGTCTAGGAGTATGCGAATTTTGAAAAATTTTACTTATAGCGCTTTGCAAAAAAGTGTGACCCTGTGATTTCACGGTGATGATGACGGAAAATCTCTGTGATTCTTAATAGTTAATAAAAAATTCAAATTTAAATTCATATATTAAATTATGCTTTCAATCATAGTTTCGATCAGCGATCATATATAAAAAATACGTCATTCCCAAAACTTATATATTTTGATATTTGTTTTTTTCGACAAACATATTTTCTTTCTTTTTACATAAATATTCCTTTAATACTTTGGTTATAATGGCTGACGTTCAAGAAACAAAGTTAAAATGTCGCAGAGGAACATGTTTTAGTTGTCGAAAATGCTTGTATTGTGGAATTGACTTACAGCAAAGCATATGTAATTGCAACTTATCTGATGCGCCAAATAGAGTACGATTATTTAATCCTAATTGGGTGAAAGAGCAAATAGATTATGTTCGTCAAAAAAATAGCACTTTATAATTACTCACTAAGTACAAGAGAAACGTTTAGTTTTTCCTTGTGCTCTCGGTGTAATAGTTTTTTATTAAAATAATATTTTTCAAGTACATTATCGAAGCACATGTTTTGAAGATCTAAAGCATTGTAATATTTTATATTGATACGTAATTTTGATTTCAGCATCTTTATTGGAAATCAGTAAAATTCTCTTAGAATTGAAAAATCGCCTGATTTCCCGTGATTTTACATGACATCATGATCTGCAGAGGTCACACATTTTTGCAAAGCGCAATAATTTTATCGATTCGATTAACTCTATCGATTCGATTTTGTCGGTTCCCTCCATTTCTTCGATAATATCAACAAGCTCACACATATTTATTATAAATTTATAAAATGTAAATTTATTAAGCTTAACAAGATGTGCGCTTGCTACTGCATGCGCTGGGGATTTCCTTTTATTAGTATTATTATATTATTATTATTATTATTGTTATTATTAGAGTTCAAAATCGATTCTATTTTTCTCGCCTGAAAACCGGTTTTATATATAAACAAATAACACCGGTTCCGAGGACATTAATCTATTGTATTTTTGATTCATATTATTAATATATTTTCCAAGTGAATGCGAAGCATTGATTTGTATGTTTAAATTGTCGAATCCTTTATTTTTGTCACTGGGATCATTGTGTTATTTTTTAAATATTACTTGTATCGTAAACGTTCATTTGCATAAATAAAAAGTGATAAAAAAAAACATAAATTTGCATAAAAAACCTGCTTTATAAATTTAAATAAAAAAAAAACGCAGTATCAATAAAAAAAACACAACAGTAAAAATTCGCATGATTAAAAAGTTTGAACAATTTTTACATTACAACGTGGAACGCACTCACATCGTTTTGTACATGGTAAATTGCTTCTTTCCTCTTTTTCTTGCAAAGTGTAATGTCAGTTTTCACTTGAATTAACATCCGAATTGACGATTTCAATAATTTCCAGGGCTAATGGGCTTTTAAAACACTCTATTCATGAATGTATTCATGAATAGCGACATCGACTACTTTTTGCATTATAAAACAATACCACATATAAATCTTTTTAATTGCATGTTAAAATTTTATTATAATTAAAAAAAAACATAAGCATAGTAAAAAAAAACTTTCACCAGGATTTTGTCTTGACTATTTTGTCTTGACTAGCATGTTTCATTACTTGGCCACAGTACAAATTATAAATTTTTAATAAAATAAGCAATTTTGAATTGTTTTAATTGTTAATTAGAATTTTTCTAAATAAACATGGGGAGTTTGTATACGGGTAATAACAGTTGATTTGCAAATCCGTGTAACATGCCAATCGAACCAATTTTTACAACGAAAAATAAACCCTTTCTTATAGTTAGGGTAAGTGGGTTTAAGATTGGGGCGATGGTTAGTTTATACCGAAATTTCTCAAGGAATTTTTTTGTTAGAAGCCAAAAGGTGGTTTCATAATCAAAATTTTGCGATACCAGTTGGTTTTTACATTACCCGTGTACCGTGTAAATAGAAATTCTCTTTTAATTATACCAGCATAAATAATTTGAGTTATTCAATATTTAAAATTTGGTCATGTGATTCGCTTAGTGGTCTCATGTCACGTGATTCTGCTCCGCTTTAGAATCTACCCCATCAAAAACTCACCCCACGTGATTATTGGCCAATAAAAGTCCATAATTTGGTGTAACGTAACACGATCAGGAAAATTCTCTCAAAACGTCTCTTTTGTTAAAAAAAGCTTATTTCTCAAAAGTTTGTATAAGAAACCACTTTATTTAACTAAAAAAAGTTTTCCTTGAGCGATTTTACTATATAACGACCTAAACCCAAACCCTAACTGAGCACTCACCCTAACCTTAACCTAACATAAACGAACTTGAAAGAATTTGGTACTGATCACGTGGGGGTGAAATTTTGATGGGTAGATCCGCATCAGACGACCCCATTTTGGACCTGATGACCTCTCACAAGGACAATTACAATATTCCTAATTTGGAATGTTCCTACCTGTAATCATGTGCATTGTAAAACTGATATACGTTGTGAAGGGCTCCCTACGCCCGTGATAGAACTAGTTTCTTTTCTTTGTTGATATTTTTCTATTTCCTTCTCTTTCCTTCTTTGTCTTTCTCTTTTCTTCTTTACTTTGCCCAATATACATAGCCCCATATATAGTACTGTAGTAAATTGTTTCCTTATTGGTAAACGCCCATGAACTTATTCGCGAAATTCACTTTCGCGCCTTTATTCACTTTGTTGCATTTATTCGCTAAGTCGCATTTATTTGCTTTCGCGCATTTATGCACTAAGTTCAGTGGCGGAAACCTGTATGAAAGTAGGATTAGTGCAGTAATGTAAAAGTATAAATACGATGTCTCTTGTCTTTAGAGCAAGATAGCTTTTTGAGCTCAGAACTCAAGCCAATGTCGTATAGTAATAATCTTCGAAATTAGAGTAGAAGTGTTATAAGTTAGTACTCCCGATATAATAAATAAACTGTTACTGATATTGATATTAATATTATAAACCGATACTTTCACGATACGAATTGAAGTATTAATCTCGTGACCCTATATTAGAGTCACGTGATATAATCGAAAGACCCTAGTTAGTCGAACCAAGTATCCCCGCCTTCCAAGACCCTCCGAACCTTGAGACCCGGACCAAATTAACCATGCCTCTTTCTGCCTGCCAGTTCAAGGTTTAGAAGTCTTGAGTGCCGGGATTGAGTTGATTTAGTTAGTGTTATTAGTGTATAGCCGATATAGATATCGGTAGGGTCAAGCACGCCCCTTCTCAATTGGTGGTAACTATGAGATAGAACTTCACCAACCCGAAAACTGAGAGATGAGTATGCCAAAATGGACCAGTACTATTATCACTCCGTACCAGAATCAGCTGCAAGATACCGATACTCAAATAAAGGTGCTCAATATCAAGCAAAGGAGATAAGACCACCGGTAACCCAAAGAGACTTCGGAGTGAAAAGATGGTGCACTTATTGCCACAAAAACGGACACATAGTTGGTCAATGTCCAGAAGTGAAAGAAACTAGAAGAACTATGTGCCGCCTTATCTGAAGCTTTAACCGATAACCAAATAACCAAATTCCAAGAGATCGTGAATGAAATCTTTGGAAATAATTATATTGATGATATGCAACTTCCCTATGCTCTGGAATTAGTGCTTGAAATATTAGAAGACCTTACTAATTATACAAGTACTGAAGAAGTGCTGATTGTATACTTACCGCCGTATATCCATGTGACCTCGTCTAGGAAAAATCGACCTCCAATAACCCCTACAGCAAAAGTTTTCTTACCAAAACCCCGATATAAGAAGGTCCCAGTGACCGAAGTTCTCGATACATATATCGCCCTAGAAGAACCTCTTGAAGGTAATAAGCCTAGTTATAAAGAGGAAAAGGCTGACCTGAACCGAATTCTCCAAAATATTGCTGCTGATTGCGAGGCCATCCTACGGAAATTGACTCCGACGAGTATCGGAATTAGAAAGAATGAGAAGAAAGAAAAAGAAGAATTTTCAACAGCTTACCTGCAACGTAACAAAACTAGCCATTTGGAGAAAACGTATAGTCTTGAATTCTACTAGCGAAAAGAAATTGAAGTCGAAATTATAAACGATGAAGGCCTAGAGGAAAGTAACAAAGAGGCGTTAGTCAAAGTCAAGGATGCAAAAGAGGATCAAACCAAGCAACCCCTAGAGAGAAAAACCTTGCGACTTGCCTGTGACAACTGGACAAGGAAAGTTAGCAAATTTCGAAAAGTTTCAAGCAAGGAACCAATTGGAATAAAACTCACCGAAATCAAAGAAGCGCCAGATATTGGCAGCGATCTCCTAAATGAAATTGAAAACAAGACATTGGAATGGAACCTAAAATCGGCAGAAGGTCTTGAGAAAGCATCCAAAGATACGCCGAAAGTTAGTGACTACTATCGAAAGGGAATTGGAGTAGAGAAGAATGAGAATAAGGCAATCAATCTTTGCCAAAAGCCTGTGGAGAAAGCACCCGAATTTCTGGAATGGTTCTTAAAATCTGCAGAAAATAATGATTCGAAGGGACAATATGGTCTTGAATTCTGTCCACTAAAAAGAATCTATCTGGAAAAGGTTAATTATCAGGCATGCAATTATTATCAAGAATCGTTTGAAGTGAGAATTACTAAAGGAACCAGTACCTCGGGTCCTCGTCGAAAAAGGGGAACTAAAACCGAAAAATATAAGACGCTAGTACAACCGCAAATTGGAATCGCAGAAGTGGTTGATAAGACCCTTTAATGCCTACAAATGTACTGGTTACCCGCTCTAGTATTCGATCCTGGTGGAAGTAATTGTCTGGACGCTTTGCTCTAAGAAAAATAATATCGTTAGAAATAAAAAAAAAAGAAGAGCTTCAAACCACTGAAAAATAACTATAGAAGTAATAGTTGGCCTTAAGCAAATACCAAGTCATCCAGTGATGAAAATATCAAACACCCGTGGTTATTGTTAGACCTAAAAGAAAATAAGAGAGAATTAATAATCGATCAATTAGCCATATTTATAGGGAATCACAAGCTAATTACCTTATATATCTGATCCCATGCCACCTATTGTGATCAACAATCGAAGCCTCATTGTTCAAATCTCGTGATGCCGATATTGATTAACCAAGCCATCAAAATTGTGATACGGGACCGCCATCAAGTGCTGCCGCAACCGAAAGGATATTCTACTCTTAACAAAGGCTCTAGAAGATAACTAGAAGAAGTGGATTAGTACTGTTTGACTCAAAAAAAGTGAAAAAAAAGAGAAATATTAAAATCGATTAGTCAACACTATACTTATCTGATTCAAGAACCACCCAAGCCTTCGGTCTTGTTGCCCTATTAGATTAACACAGTCGATAGAAGTAAGAGAAGGTATCAATTAGTAATCGATACCTTATATAAAAAAAAAAAAAAAGCTGATGAACATGAAGCATTCATCTATTACCAAAAATCTTCTCGGATGGGTAGTGACTGTGGAACATAGTATATCGGCATTACAAATCTATGTAATCCACGGGACAAATTTACCACACACTCCAGGGCATGACATACTGTACTATCCACGAGCCCATTGGCAATGCAACCACAAAGAATTGGTCAATTATGACTTGAAGTGCCTGCTGAATATTGCAGGATGGGTTTCTAGACAAGCGAAACAACGAATTATAGTTGTAGGGTGTGCAGCTACCCTTCATTTAGAAGATTGGATGATCATTAGATATATCCCATAGATGCATATAGACTCCGTAAAGAAGTCATACTCCAACTTCTGACGATCATATTTGATAAAAAAAAATAAAAAAAAATAGGGGCTGCGGATATGGGCAATGTTGGAGAGATTTTAGAAGTTAGTAATTGTTATCAAAATGGATTCGGTGTACCGAGAAGATATACAACGAGCTAATCATTGGTATAGAAAGGAAGGAGCTGTAAAAAGGATAAACAAGTCATCATATAAGAATATCAATGATAATTTGAAAAAAATATATATTAGAAAAGTATCAACTGTCGCGGATTCCTTATAATGAATTCGGGAAAATACAAGAGATAGGAAGAAAACGAACAAGACTCTTTACCAAATACGGCGATAAAAAAAATTGCATAGTCGACCGAAAATAGGCCTCAAAGAATAAAAGAAAGGTGACTTACTCGCAGTTTCACAAAAGCTCCCGATACAGCTTCCCGGGTTGCTAGTGACAAATCCTAGTCGAAAGCAAAATCAGAGAAAGAAGTTAGGAAAGTCAAGAGAAAAAAAACCAAAACGACAAACAAAAAGTAACAAAAAAAAAAAAAAAAAGACGGTCGATAGGCAAGGAAACTTAAGTCTTGTAACGAGATATTGGAACAATATAAAGTAAAGGGGCAAAAGACTTAGTAATCAGCAAAAATAGTTGTATTTATATAAATCCCCCAATTGATCATCAATTACCTCATTCGGCGAACAATTACATGCTCCGTAAATCCATTCCCGTTGTTGACCTATAAAAAATTACACAAAAACGGGCATAACTCTCGATCCAGTAATTAGAATTCAATGAAACAACCACCATTCGACTCAGCTCGATGAGACGGTTCGAATGAGCTATAGATCATCCCTGTACGACCATTGGTTACCAAGATCGGAACCAATAGATGATCAAGTATCGGATCTACAATTTGATTGGCTAGGCGATCTACTGCGCGCCAAAACGCATATATGGCATTTATAAAACATGTCATATTTATAGCATATATACTCTATATTTTATTTATAACACATATATCATTTATTTCATATATTACATTTATATCATTTATACTATATATTTTATTAGTAATAGATATAGCATTTATTGCACATGTAATAGATATAGTCCGTTACATTTGTGAAAAACAAAAATGTATAAAAGCGGCCGATGTGGACCCCAAGTTCAACATCGAGTCTTCATACTCTTTCACTAATAAAAACAACTATTAACTACACAAATTAAACAATTATTAGTATCCTCATATACTTCTAATTGTAGCCTCTTTCGTAATTGCAAATTGCCTTAAATCTTCTTTGTTAAGTTTTATTAAAAAACGCCTTCCGACTTAGATATATCACAGTAACAAAGTGAGGTTACACAAAGTGTTCACTGTCTAAGATCGCTCTAGTTACCTAATATCTTTGAAGAAGTGGATATAGGATAACACCGTACTCTGCCAATACGTGGAATCATCCTAAAGCCGGATCAAAAATTACATCAAGCCCAATTGTCAACCCGATAGTTCTTGTCCCGTGACCCCCTGTAAGGTTCAAAAAAAAAACAGACCCAATATTAGAGCATGGTTGATCGGGATGAGATAGGGCGAGCTGTGGGGCCCTATCAGTAAAAAGAAGGATCAGAGCCAAATTAATAATGGACCTGGCGGTAGAGATAGAATTGAAAGAAAGAACTTGATAATTCAATAATTCAACTGTGCCTGTAGTAATGAATACCAGGATGGGATAGGGCGAGTAAGGTCCTATCTGCGAAAGCCAGTGGAATTATTGACACAGAAGCCACAAAAGTAATTGGAACGGAAAGAAGGAAGGAAACGTCCGCATTACCTGCTGGATAAGACTCAAGAGAAGCCCCAGAGGAATGTCATAGTGTATCTCCACGTATGTTGCAGGCTCATGAGAAGAGCCAGAAAATGAATCTATAAAAGTATCCATGAGAGTAGAAACTGTTATAAAGATGGAATTGGCGTTGAAAAAGATGAACAGGGAAGACTAAAGAAATGTACCTCGAACGCAGAAATCCAACAGTAACTCCAATCCAGTCTAGGTTGTTGGTGCCCTAGCTTAGAAGAAGTATCCAAGCCTTGATACCCTTTTTCTTGTGGAACTCGAAAATAAGGGTGGGAGAATGTAAAGGGCTCCCTACGCCCGTGATAGAACTAGTTTCTTTTCTTTGTTGATATTTTTCTATTTCCTTCTCTTTCCTTCTTTGTCTTTTTCTTTTCTTCTTTACTTCGCCCGATATACATAGCCCCATATATAGTACTGTAGTAAATTGTTTCCTTATCGGTAAATGCCCGTGAACTTATTCGCGAAATTCACTTTCGCGCCTTTATTCACTTTGTCACATTTATTCGCTAAGTCGCATTTATTCGCTTTCGTGCATTTATGCACTAAGTTTAGTGGCGGAAACTGTATGAAAGTAGGATTAGCGCAGTAATGTAAAAGTATAAATACGATGTCTCTTGTCTTTAGAGCAAGATAGCTTTTTGAGCTCAGAACTCAAGCCAATGTCATATAGTAATAACCTTCGAAATTAGAGTAGAAGTGTTATAAGTTAGTACTCCCAATATAATAAATAAACTGTTACTGATATTGATATTAATATTATAAACCGATACTTTCACGATACGAATTGAAGTATTAATCTCGTGACCCTATATTAGAGTCTCGTGACATAATCGAAAGACCCTAGTTAGTCGAACCAAGTATCCCCGCCTTCCAAGACCCTCCGAACCTTGAGACCCGGACCAAATCAACCATGCCTCTTTCTGCCTGCCAGTTCAAGGTTTAGAAGTCTTGAGTGCCGGGATTGAGTTGATTTGGTTAGTGTTATTAGTGTATAGCTGATATAGATATCGGTAGGGTCAAGCGCGCCCCTTCTCAACGTGCTGTTTACTTTTCACTCTTCATATTACTTACATGTCTGTTTAATTAATCACTCTTCATCTTAACATTTCAAATATTAAACAAATTATAGAAATTATTTCTTCTGTTACACTTCTTTTACTATTTATAACTCTTATTTTTTTATTTCTTCTGTTCCTAGCCGCGATATTCCCTATGCAAATTTGTGTTTTATCCATATTATATATGGTCACTTCGGCATGATTATTCAAACGATATTGCAAATGATGTCTTTAATTTACTTTGTATTATTAATTATCCACAAACTCCGCAAGAAGTTCATAACGTGGCAAGAAGGCTTGTACACAACAAAAGTGTAAGTAGTTGAAGAATATTAAACGGTTAGATGGATGGAGCTTTAGCCAGGTTCTTGTACCTGCTGTAACGGACAATGGGGTTGGGTATTATATTGCTTACTTCTAAATAAAGTAACATATTTTACCCTTACGAGTGCTGAAATGGATGCGTTTATTGGGACGACCAGTAAACTTCATGTGATTTTACCATTAATTTTTGAATGGTCTACTATCTGAAGGAAGAATTGGTTACTCATTTTGTTTAATAAAAATTAATTTGGTATTATCCCTGCATCTACCATTTATCTTATCTTTTTTATTTAATTATACTTCTGAGAAATATTTCTTATTCGATTTTGCTTTTTATAGGCTGATATCAAAACTGTCCATTAGGTTAAATTTTTTTGGGAAGGAGGTCTTCTTGTTTCTAAATAAAATAGTTTTAAGCAACGTAGTTGCACTAAAACCAAGAACGGATGTACCAGTATATATATTCAAAGCTCTAATTAATTGTATTATATTTGATTATTAATTTGACTTTATTGCTGATCGTCAAAGATTATAAAAGATCTTAGCGAAAGATTTTAATCATTTCTAAATTTTGGTCAGTCTATGTAATTATGAAACATGATAGAACTTGATTTTGCGTGAATTAGATTGACGTTGATATTAAAAAAAAAAGAAAAAGTCTCAGATTTGCAAAAAGGGCGAGCGAAGCGAGACCGAGAGTCAAATAAAGGTTGCATTTGTGTACTATACTTTATTTATTTTTATATTTAAACCGAGTCATGTGTGCTGAGTGCTGTGTTATTCTATTTTATTAGAAAAAGAGTAAATTTAACATCTATTTAATTTCGATTATTTTACTAAAAAATTTAATTTCGATTGTTTTACTAAAAAAATTAATTCCGATTGTTTTACTAAAAAATTTATTTTCGATTATTTTACTAAAAAAATTTAATTTCGACTGTTTTACTAAAAAATTTAAATTCGATTGTTTTCATTAAAAATTTCAAATTACCAAGAATTGGTAACGTCATGTTATTGTCACATCGACTGTTATATCAAATTATTATTAGATGAAATGGTCTGTGATACCGTTCACGTGTGTTCTTTTTTATTAAAATTAGCATATGATATCATGTAGTGGCTTTGCCGCTCAGCCTTATTAATAATTAAATGTGGCCAACCAAATTTATTGACATGACCAAGCGATTATAAATTAGCCTTCCAATAATAAAATGAGGCCAAAAGCATGTGATCTTATTATATACTATGACGTTTATTTTTCGTCTAGTAAATTTCTTATAGGAAACAAAATAATTTTTGATTTGTTTATCATTTTAAATAATTTATATAATTTATGTTATCTTAATATTACATGAATTATAGCGCTTTGCAAAAAGATATGACCCGGAAATTTTTTAATGTTGATGGCTGAGAATCATTGAGATTCCAGATTGTCTGTTACGTTATATTTTCGATTGGTTACATTTATATTTCTTTGAAATCAGTTTAATTCTTAAAATCTCAAAAAATCTGATTTTCACACGACATTGTGATCACATCATTTTGCAAAGCGCAATAATTTACGCCCAAGTTAACATGGTATTTTGAGCAAATAATCCTAATTTTAAGAATTTTTTACACTAGGAATTTTCTTACTACTACTAACAACATCAAATGTTTCGTTAAATTCCGGTATGATTAAGTTTGATTCTATTAATTCTGACAATATCCGTTTATAGTCGGGATGGCTCCTTAAAAATTCATATGATTCTATTTCAGTTGATGTATTTTCATGTTCTTCATTCAAAACGATTGAATCAGGTATATATAAAACTGTAGTAGTTCTTGTAAATTAAATTGACACAACTCTACAAGAAGTCTTCGTTATCATGCCATTTTTTAAAAACTTTGCAAAGTTCTACTGATGGCCTGTTTTCAGGATTTTGATCCCAACATTTTTCATCATGTTATGTAACATTGTGGTTCTTCATTACTTATAGGTGGTCGTAAACCATTAAAAACGATTTTTCTGATTTGTTCTTCAATTTGGTTTGATTTAATAAATCGTTGCTGATAATCCGTACAAAATCTCCCACATTATTATACCGAATGAATGGATATCGAGTGCGGTAGTGTACAGTTTTTTTCTAAAGTTTCTTGTGCAATGTAAGGCAAAACCCCATAAATTTCATTATCTTTCTGCCCGAAATATTGAACAAAAGAACGAGATCAACAATATAAGCACTATGTAGATTATCTTGTAAAATATTACGAATGGATCGCTTTTAAATCAAATAACAAATTCAATTTATCCTTCCAATTCATTTTAGTAATTTCATGAAGATTCTGAAGTAAAGAACCCATATATGCGTATTTTAACACAAAAAAGTGGGTTTCATTCTCAATTCTTGCTATTCTGAAATGAGGGATTCCCAACTCCAATTTCACAATGCATTTTTATTTAAAATAATAATTGTTAGGATTATGAGTCAATGCAAAAGAATTAAATTAAATAAGATACCTCATTAAATCAGTCTCATACAATTCTTTAAGCACAAAAAATTAGAATCAAAACTTAAGTTACATATTGGTAATATTTAACAAGATCAGATCTTTTCATCTGGCCAAATATACAGTTGAGAATCAACCCTTTCCAATCATTTTAACATCTTCAAATTCGGTAATGATCCAAGCTAAATTGTATTTATCATTGCCCAACAATATTTATATCTACAGAAATATTGAGACCACCATATTCTGATTTAAAGATTTCATAAAATTTACTTCGTTCTGCTTGAAACCAATAATTAGCTTTTTCTATATATATTTGCATTCCAATATCATTCCAATAACAATAACCAATTATAGACATTCCTCTAAAATATCCTAATTTTGCTAACTTTTTTAAAGCATTATGCTCATCCTTTTCGACTCCGATTCCAAGTTTCCAACTACGGTGTTCCCTCATCATGCCCATCTCTGAAGATTTTTGATAATAAATTAACGCCCTTTGTTCATCCTTTCAACTCCAATTCCTTTGATAACAATATCCAGCAGCAAATGGTCCGTTAACATTTATCAGCAGATTTTTGGAAATAAATAAATGCCTTGCGCTCATCTTTTTCTACTCCGTCTCCATTGTTATAACAAAGTCCAACATCAAATGTTCCCATTACGTACCCATATCGACAGATTTTTGATAATAAATCAATGTTTTTTTCTCGTCCTTATAGACACCGATTCCAAATTTAGAACAATACCCAACCTTATTGTTCCTTCAGAGTTGCTCATTTTTGCAGATTTTTCATAAATGAAGGCCTTTTTCAACTTTTTCAAATCCAATTCCATATCGATAAAAATATTCAACATAAAATATTCCTTTATCAATTTCCGTCTCTGCAGATTTTTGGAAAAAATAAATGCCGTGTGTTCATCTTTTTCTACTCTGTGTCCATTGAGAATTACAACATCCAACATTAAATGTTTCCATAGCGAGCCCTATTTCTGCGTTTTTCGATAATAAATAAATGCCTTGCGTTCATCTTTTTCTACTCCATGTCCATTATGATAAAACATCACACATTATATGTTCCTATAACGTGCCCATCTCTGCAGATGTTTGATAACAAAAGAATTCCTTTTTTCATCCTTATCGATATCAAATCCCTTAAGACAATTTTCTAACATTAAATACTCCATCAATATCACCTTTCTTTCCTGCTTTTCGAAATATTCAACGTCCTATGTTCGTCCTTTTCGACTTCAATTCCATTGAGATAAAAACTACCAAAAACATCTATCCCTCGAGCAGAACCCATATCAGCAGATTTCTCAAAATAAATAAATGCTTTATATGTATCCTTTCGACACCATCTCTTTGATAGTAACAAAGACCAACATTATATATTTCATCTGAGGTCGTCCTATATTGGGTTAGATTAAGTTTTAGGTAGTTATATATAAGCAAAATTGTCTTTCCAACATGTTTGTTAACCTACCGAGGCGATTTTCTAATCTGATCCGGTAATCCAGGCCAAAAACTGAGTAATTGCTCTAGTTTTAAATACAGAGGACCCAAAAGACCAAACCATTACTATTTTTACAAAAATTAAGAAATTCCGAGGTATTATCGATGAGGCAGATTTAACTGCCGTTTTTTGTATTTTTCAGTTTTTTTGCTTTTATTTATTGTTTTGCTTCGCGAATGGTCACATTATTTACCTCCGTTTTAGAGGTCCCAATATTATTGGTTATGTCGTTGTGTAACCATTTGGAAAAATTTATTTTCCAACAATGACGATCATTTCCATTCATGTTGCACAACACATTGTAAAACTATTGTCACGGGCATCGGATGGATCTACAAAAATCGGACACAGTAAACTCGTGATTTAAGGAAATAAACGCCACTATAATTGAGGCTAAATGTTTACACTCGCGAATAAGGCTTGTCGGCCGAACAAGATAAACAAACAAACGCGAAACTCAAACAGCTCAAACATCCGAAGAACAAGTACGCGTAAGAAGAGAAGAAAGAAGACCGAGAATCAAGATATAATTACAAGTGGCTGTAATATGAAATATTACAGAGAACGAAGCAAAGCCTTCTTTTTATTTGATTATAATGTCGTAATTATCGTATAAGCCCCTTACCTTAGAGTTATTTCCCCTTAATTATTTAACGATATTATCTGTAATTTATCCCTAAGCCCCTTAGGTTCGTTAAGTTATAAAAGCACTGTAATTTCCCCCTTGAAGAAAGCATCCTACGGGATTCCTATAATAAAAATATCTTAAATAAATTTCCTTAATAAATTAATTAATAAAATTAATTAAAATTAATACCAAATCACCAACGTCACGCCTCTGGCGAGTTGCCTTATTAATCAAAATCATATATTTTTATACTTATTTTATTAAAAGGATACAATTCACCCCGTAACACTATATAGATGTTGGCAAGAAGGTTTGTGCGCAACAAAAGTGTAAGTAGTTGAAGAATAATAAACGGTTAGATGGATGGGGCTTCTTGTACCTGTTGGGACGGCCAGTGGAGCTGGGGTATTATATTGCTTACTTCTAAATAAAGTAATATACTGTATTTTACCCTTACGAGTACTAAAATGGATGCGTTTATTGGGACGGCCAGTAAACTTCATGGGATTTTACCATTTTAATTTTTGAATGGTCTACTATTCTGAAGGAAGAATTGGTTACTCATTTTGTTTAATAAAAATTAAATTGGTTTATCCCTGCATCTACCATTTATCTAATATTTTTTATTTAATTATACTTCTGAGAAAGATTTCTCATTCGATTTTGCTTTTTATAGGCTGATATCCAAAATGTCCATTCGTTTAAATTTTAGGAATGAGGTCTTCTTGTTTTTTAATCAATAGTTACGCAACGTAGTTGCACTAAACCAAGAACGGATGTACCAATAAAATATATTCAAAGCTATTAATTGTATTTTATTATTAATTTGACTTAATTACTAATCTTCAAAGATTATAAAAAATCGTAGCGAAAGATTTATAATCATTTCTAAATTTAGGTCATGTCTACGTGATTATGAAACATGATTAGAACTTGATTTTGCGTGAATTAGATTGAGGTTGTCAAAGACGCTTATGATATAAAAAGAAGGCCCAGATTTGCAAAAAGGGCGAGCGAAGCGAGACCGAGAGTCAAATAAAGGTTGCATTTATTTACTATAATTTATTTATATTATATTTAAAACGAGTCATGTGTGCTGAGTGCTGTGTTATTCTATTTACATTAGAAAAAGAGTAAACATAAAATCTTTTTAAAAAAAGTTAAATTTCGATTGTTTTACTAAAAAATTTAATTTGATTGTTTTACTAAAAAATTAAATTTCAATTGTTTTACTAAAAATTTTAATTTCGATTATTTTACTAAACAATTAATTTCGATTATTTTACTAAAAAATTAATTTCGATTGTTTTACTAAAAAATTTAATTTCGATTGTTACTAAAAATATCAATTACCAATAATTGGTAATGTCATGTTATTGTCACATAGAATGTTATATCAAATAATTATTAGATGAAATGGGCAGTGATGCCGTTCGCATGTGTTCTTTTTTCATATTGCGCCTTCGCCGCCCAGCCTTATTAATAATTAAATGTAGCGAGATCAACCGAATTTATTGACTTGACCAAGCGATTATTTAAAAATTAGCCTTGCCTGCTGATAGTTCGTAGAGTATAAATATGTAGATTACTAATCTTTTTAACATTCATTCTTGATTATTTAGCCCATTGTTAATCTCCAATCTTTTTTCGTATACGTGTTGAATATCGTTTCCTTATAAGTTTTCAATTAAACAATTTGCGTCTTTATTGATAAAACCCTTGACGAATCAATTTGACCATGAAATATTATAATACAGTTAACTCTCTTTCAACGGGTTTCTTTATAACGACCTCTGGATGTTGAATGTTAAGGTTTTTCAAAATCATCAATATGAAACTACAAAAGTTTAATTGATAATGAACTGTTTTCTTGACAACATGAAGTCCTTGACGATACCATTAATCAAATAAGATTTTCCTTCGACGATCTACGGATGTACTAATCTATTAGTTATTCTTCAATTTAATGTTTTCATTATAACAAGGTTTGTTTTATTAGTCTTCTCAGTCAGCTTTGGATGCTTCCGGGAGATAAAGCCTTCTTGGGATAATTTCGGGCAAATGTGTCGATATAAAAACATTGAAAATGAGTAGATAAAATAATGCAACAAAAAAAAAATCTTATATGTACTGATTTTTTACATAATGATAATAATATGCTTCATCAATCGTCATTGGTCTCATAGTTTTCGCCTTTGTCAATTAGATTACGTGATGAAATGGTTTCGGGTATCATTACTCGTGATACGTCACATTTTCTTTTTTTAAAACGGGAAAGATTTTCATATGTTCTGTTTTGATCTATCTTATCTATCTGAATTAGTAATAAATTATCACCACTAAAATTTTACTATTACATAATAGCAAGTCTTGCCTTAAATAGGGGTCGTCTAAAGCCATGACCCACGTGACATTTTCGTGTAAATCAACCAAACGGAGTCGCGAAATTTTGTTTACACGGATCAGCCCGAAGAAGTCAAAAAACAAAAAAAAACGCAAGAACATAAAAACGGCATTCTAAACCTATCTTGGGTAGAGCTTGTACCCGTATAAGTGTTACCCGGGTAACCCGGTGAACACCTGTCAACCGGGTCATAGCTATCGTTAACCGGGTGACCCGGATAAATTATCCATAAGAATGATAATGTGACGTGCAAACGTATGTACAGTACGATGTCCGTTGGGAGTGAGGTCATTTTAAATTTATTAATTCAAACCAGTTTCTTTTCCGACGGCCTCTAGCCGTTGGAGAATAAACTGATTATGTTACAGCTATTATCATGATTCTCGCGGCACCTGTAAAATTTGCCAAATGATTTTTAGGCCGGTTAAACTTATATATTAAATTTTTATACATAAAAATCAAATAAATTTATCAGTTACCATTATCATTATACGTAGTTTTTTAAAAAAATGCCTATAAGAGAATTTATGATTTTGCATCAACCAATCAAAAAAAAAAACGGGTTACCGGATTATTAAGATGACCCAGTTTATAATGTTGTAAACGGGTGAGTTACCCGGAGCTTAAATTTTTTAACGGGTACAACCTCTAAAAAAATTACATACTCTTAAGAGCTACCTCAATTTTGCATTAGCCAATCAAACAAACCAGGTCAACCGGGTCACCCGGGTAACCCGGATTTTTTAAAACAATCCGGTTTGTGACCTGGTAATAATCTGGTAAACGGGTGGGTTATCCGGAATTTGAAATTTATTTCGGGTACAACCTCTAATCTTGGACAATTAATAAAAAATGTCGGGAAGGTAATTCTACCTATATTGATCCTAACCCTAACCCCGACCCTAATGCTAAACAGACTCTGATACGAATTTTAACTAAAATTTCAAAAAATCACGTGGGTACATGGCTTTAGCCATCCCCCTTAAATAACATAATACAAGTAGGAAGATCAAAACAAAATATTTATTTATTCAAAAATTGTTTATCTCTCAAAAATTTGTATAAAAAATCACTTTTATACTCTAACAAAAAATCTTTCAAGCTTAATAATAACAAGCTTTATAGCAAATTCTAATTTTAGCTAGAGATGAATAAGTTTAGTTTAGTCTGTTTGGTCCTAATAAGACCAGTCAATTAGAGCTTATTGGTAGTGCTCCTACAGACCGGACCCCGATCCAGACTTTGTCAAATCTGAGTCTGGACTGATTTTCAGACTAATGATGCCTGACGCAATTATTTTCGCAATGACGAAAGGTTTTGTCAAATTTGCGTTTGACGAAACCCTTGACGATTGATGAAACCCTTGACGCTTAACGAAACCCTTGACGATTGATAAAATCCTTGACGATTGACGAAACCCTTGACGATTGAAAAACACCTGACGCAACCCCTAACTATTGATGAAACTAACGCCCTAGCTCTCCAACACAAAAAAATTTTATAGCCTGTAATTTTAACCGATCGAATTTTAAGATCAGGTGTAACGTAAAAATTTTTTACAAAAACAGGTAGCTCTAAATTTCTATTAGGAAACCATCTATTGCGTTCTAATTAAAAATGTTTCTCGTGAAATTTTACTAATAGTCACAATGGCTACTATATTTTTCTAACCCTAACCCTAATTATAACGCGGTTTTTTTAGCCTTAATTTTACACGTATTTTTACTTAGAAAACAAACCACATTTGTTTTGATTATCACATTACACTTAATCCTAAATTTTAATTGGTCAAAATTACAGAAATACAGAGTGATCAATTCTTTGTAGAAGTGCTACCTAAGATGATGAAGCTTTTAATGAACCCTTTCAATTGAAGAAGCTTTTACATTGAATCTAGACAAATTATTTTTTATTGCTAGCATTCACTAGCAACAGTGGAGCGTAGGATCAACTCATATCGGGGGTCACCAAATTCTGGATCAGGATGCATCGGAGTGCATTAGAATTATGGTTGGCTGGATTGGAATTGATCGATTTTGCCCCAAGATCATAAACAATTTTACTAATGAAATCATATCCATTCATTGCTGTAGAACCTGCTAATTAGGCCTCTGCATGGGCCAGGGCCAGTGTTGGAAATTTTAGACTTAAACACTGTTCTTATGAGAACAGTATAATAACTTCATGTGTTCTCAAACAATTGGTTACTGTTCTCACTAAAAAAAAAAAAAAAACACATAATGTTATAAATATGAACTCCCTCAAATAAGTAGTTATTATGCAAATTGAAATATTATCCATGAAAATTAAATATGAATTTTTCATATAAATTTTTATAAGTTTTGGTTTGCTGTGAAATTATATTATACACTTATGAGAACATTATTATTATTTTACTGTTTTCAAAAAATTTTTTGATAGTAAACAGTAAAAAATTTATACTGTTCTCAAATTTATAATAGTGTTTTTATGAGAACACTAAGAACACTAATTTCTAATACTGGCCAGTGCTACACATGGGTACCCTAAAGGTAGTATCATGAGGGCCAGGCCTGGGCAACAAACTACAAGTCCTAAGGTAGGGCAGGACTAAAAATATAAGCTCTAGATTACACAAGTAGGGCTTGGGTATTGCTACTACCCGGCCCATGTACCCTAGAGTAGCCCATTAATATGTTGTACAACCAATTATCTTACATAATTTTTTAATGATATATATATTGACATCTGGATTTTTTTTGCCCTTAAATAATTTTATTTTATTTTATTTTTTTTAAACAACCATAGATTTACCAAATAACCGATATATATCAATAGCATATAGGTTGTATATAGGTAAGATAACAGGAGAGATTGATATCAGTAACATAACAGTAACATACAGGTAAGGATAGGAATCATATAGTCATTAGTCGATTAGTCGACGATTAGTCGACTAATCGACTAAATTTTTTTATAGTCAGTCAATCGATTAGTTGATTAGTCGATTAGTCGACTAGTCGATTAGTTGATTAGTTGATTAGTCGATTAATCAATTAGTTGATTAATTGGCTAGTCAATAAATATACAAAAAAATGAATACCAGGAATATAGCAATGAAAATATGAAATAGATGATTAATCTTATTGACTAATTGACTAATCGACTAATTGATTAATCAACTAATCGATTAGTCAACTAATCGACTAGTCGATTAGTCGACTAATCGATTAGTCGACTAATCGACTAATTGACTAGTCAACTAATCGATTAGTCGATTAATCGATTAGTCGATTTTTAGTCAGTCGACGACTAACAGTTTTAGTCGAATGACTAATCAACTAAAAATTTTTAACTGATTTCTATTCTTATATACAGGGACATCCCATTATCTTACTCTTAGCACTATTGGACTAAGAGTAAGAAAACAAGATGTCCTTGTATGTTACTGTTACATTACCGATATCAATCTACCTTCCGTTATCTTACCTATATGCAATCCATATGCTACTGAATGCATCTATGTACCTTCACCCAAAATAGAAATGATCATTATTGTTGTTATTTTTGATTAACGTTAATAACAAAACTAAAAGTTAAGGTTAGGGTTAGGGTCAAGGAAGTGTTAGAGTTAAAGGAGGTTTTGGAAAGAAATCTATACCAAAATTTTGCAAGGAATTTTTTTTGTTATAATGCAAAAAATAGTTTCATATGCGAAATTTCAAGATAAAGATGATTTTTTGAATAAACGAATGTTTTTTTAATTTTAACATTACACACTGATCGTTCGTGTAGCATCTATATATCTGATGCTGATTGGCTAGGAAGCAGTTTTCAAACTGGTTTGGGGGCACATAGATGCACGCATATGCTACTAACATATATCAGTTATCATCAATTTCCTTTTGTTTTTATTCACATAATTTCATAATTTTGCAAACTGTATATGATCAAAATTGATCTTTATATAACATAAAAAGTTTGCGATATATCAATATCAGTTTAATTAATTTTGGTAGTGATACGTGATGAGTTATTGAATTTAATAGCTAATTTAATCTACAGTATATTAATACAGTCAGACCCCTCTAAGTACACGTTATTGGGACCGGCACTGAGACATGCATTTAGGTGTTGCAATTAGGGAATAGCCAATAATATTATAGTAAAAATTATGATCACATGTGCATATAGCCACTTATTATATACATGCATGTACATACACAAGCTTTAATAATATTTTACAATAGAAATTTTGGATGTATTAAATTTTTATATTCAAAGCCACCTAAAATTGTCTAATTTCTATACAAACACTTGAGATCAAGTGTTCTACAAAATTTTATTAGAAACAATTCTTGCAATTCTAACATTTAGTACAGATATTATTATTATAAATTACTTCTAAAGTAAAATAACTACCATGCTATAACTTTTACCTTTGCAGTTTTATACAAACAAACATTTTACTGATTAATAGTTACATTGCCTGGCCTATAAGTATTTATTACAAGATCACAAAAAGAGCAACAAAGCATAAATAGAGCAACAAAGCATAAATGGGACAACAAAGATGATGATATATAATATCATACTATTAGTATAATTTATTAATAAAAAAAAAATAACAATTACAATGATACAATTAACATTGCTATAGTACATAATGATCGTACTTTTTTACATGTAAAAATTGAAAATTTTGATTGGTTAGGGAGGTGCCAGAAATCAGTGATTTCCTAGGGGGGTCTGGAGCCTAGTCAGGTTACTATATATCCCTTATTCTGATTGGCCAATACAACATATTATTTATATAATATATACTATATATAAAAATTTTATTAGTTAATAACTTTTGATTCACTGGTCCAATTTGGATGATTTAACTACCAAAATGATCCTCTCAAAGAGAGGATTCTAACAAGCCCAAAACCACAAGAATCTAATCACAGGATCATAAGATCGATATAAATTTGTGCATTATTACTACATATATAGTATTTATTTAATAAATACTATATATATACTGTAGCAATAATGCACAAATCTATATCGATCTTATGATCCTGTGATTGGATTCTTGTGATTTTGGGCTTGTTAGAATCCTCTCTTTGAGAGGATCATTTTGGTAGTTAAATCATCCAAATCGGACCAGTG
>QKWP01001072.1:131816-173085 GCA_003550325.1 Gigaspora rosea
ACTGGTCCAATTTGGATGATTTAACTACCAAAATGATCCTCTCAAAGAGAGGATTCTAACAAGCCCAAAATCACAAAAATCTAATCACAGGATCATAAGATCGATATAGATTTGTGTATTATTACTATATAGTATTTATTTAATAATACTATATAGTAATAATATACAAATCTATATCGATCTTATGATCCTGTGATTAGATTTTTGTGATTTTGGACTTGTTAGAATCCTCTCTTTGAGAGGATCATTTTGGTAGTTAAATCATCCAAATTGGACCACTAGATCAAAAGTTATTAACTATTAAAGTTTATAAATATTTTTAATAATAATTTAATATACGCGAAATTTGATTGGCTATTAAACGAGTCAGGTAGGGGGTCGGTGGGTATAGTAAATGGAAATCAGGTGATTTCTGGCACTCCCCTTATTGATCATGTGAGTGCATTTATAGAGGGACTTTATATATAATGGGCCAAAAAAATAGCGTGCATGTGCAGAATAAAGAACGTGCATTTACTTATAAGTCCCATGGTGGCCCTACACTTCTATCGTATATTTAAAGAGGGGTAGCATTTATAAAGGGGTAGCATTTAGAGGGTCTAACTATATATAGTATTTAATATATATATTAGTAGTATCAGTAAATTTTAACATAAATGCGCATATTAGTATCTAAACCTATGAGCAGTGTTGTCATTGAACATGTCCAACACTATGTTTTTTGTCCAACATTCAAGATTGTCCAAAACTGTCCAAGCCTATGTCCAAGGCTTAAATAATTAATGAATTAATTTAATAAATATATAATTATATATTTTTTTAGGTGATAGATTCATTATTAAAAAAATTAAAATAGATAATCTTAATAAAATTTAAAGTAATTTTAATTTGAAAAAATGTCCAAGATGTTTACAAAACCTCCAATATACTTTACTGCCCACAGGTATCTGTGGGCTCTATGGGCTGGGTATCATATTTTGAGCTCTAGAGCATCTATGGGCCAGGTAGGGTATCATATTTTGAGCCCTAGGGCAAGGGTAAGGGCTTGGAAAATGAGCCCTTATCAGGGACACGGAAATATTTCGAAATCAAATTTTCATTATATAAAATTGAAATTTTTGCTATAAAATTTGTATCATGTGATATAAAATGATTGGCTTATAATTTTAACCATTTTAATTTCAGCCGGGATTATCATTATTTTTTTCTTAATGCTAATCAAATCGTAATAAATCGAAATTTTTACAAAAATTGACTGAAATTTTTGCTTTAAATCAAAATAATATTTCTGTGTCCCTGGCCCTTATGTAGATGGGTAGGGCTAGAGTATTAGTACTACCCAGCTCTACCCAGCCCATGCGGAGGGCTACTGCTAATAGCTAAGGCTAAACGCTGTTCTAGATCTGACATATACGACCCAGAATTTTGGCGTAGGATCGATTGTCCGAACACATGATTTTTTTGAACTATAAATAATAACACTAATGCCATGAACAACTGTTATTTAATTTGCAAACTAAAACTATACGCTCAAATCTTTTTAATTCATACTAAAGTTTTAATCACTCGCTAGGTGTTTAATTCACTTGCTAAGGGGTTCATTCACTTGCCAAGAGTCTATAACACTTGTTAAGAGTACCAGCAGGGTACTCTCATTGAGGATTAAAATTACCCAACTATGCCATAAACCAGTGTTGTACATTTTGGCTGTCCAAGGCCTTTTTTGGCCTTGCACACGTCCAAAATGTCCAAGTGTCCAAGATTGTCCAAAGCTTATACAGGCTTTAATAGTTATTAAATTTGTCTAAAAAATATATGATTATATATTTTTTGAGGTACTAAACACATTCCAGTTAAAATTTAAATAGATTGTCTTAATAAAATTTTAAGTAATTTTACTTTATTTAATTGTCCAAAATTGTCCAAACTACTGACCAAATCTGTCCCATGACAACACTGCCATAAACTATACCAAAAAATAAAAAATACATAAAATAATACATAATAATAAAATAATATGGCACTGCCAATTCATAGAACACCTATCAGATAATTGTTGCAAATTATCTGGCAATGTCAGATCGATGTCAAAAAGATAAAACTGTGAAAGATATAATAATGAACAAAAAATTAACTTTACATGGACTAATTTATTTCTATTATAAAAGAAATGAATAATAGTCTTATGCTTTATCAAAACCATCATAGGTTTTGTTATTTATTATTGGTTTCATTATGCGCCATGAGTTTATGCATTATATGTTTCATCATGCATCGTGGGTTTCATTATGAGTCATGGGTTTCGTTATGTGTTATGGGTTTTGTCATTCATCAATTTGCCAATTTGAAGTTGCCTAACGAAATGGTTTCATCATGCGTCAATGACACAGGTTGCATTATACGTCAGGTATAATTAATTTAGACTGGACTCAGACTTTTATGTTCAGACTTTTTAGTCAAGTCTGAGTTTGCCTAAATCTGGTCTGAAGTCTGCAGACTGGTCTGAGTAGCATAGCGAAAGTTTATTTTAATTGGTTGTTAAAATACTCAGAAAATATAGGTCATTTTCTAGATAAAACATCAGCTATACCCAGGTGGATTTTATTACTCATAAAACTTTCAAAAGATTAGTCAAATACTTTTTAAAAATGCATATTATGTCTTACAAAATATCTATAATAACTAATTTATATCGCTATTTGCCCACTTGTGGTAGTTGATATGAGTTCACAAAGCATATAATATTATTTGTTTTAGCAATAAGTACCTATTTATTTTACAACAATACTTTAAGCTTCACAACACAATCTGCTAAATAATAATATACACAAATATTTTTAAGTATTGCTACTATAAGACACTGTATTTATAAACTACTCACAGTCTAAATATAATAAAAAGATAGAGTTTAGAATATTAGTTCCAAAAACATAGTACTTTTTACTTCTAGAAAACAAGTAGAACTAGTTAAAACAAAATCTTGCAACTTTTATTTAATAATTTCTTAGGTCACTGAAGCACCTTTCAAACTTTCAAACTTTTTACTTCTCATCTAGTATTTGAAGCTATTGCATCCCACATACTAGATTAAAAACAAAAATCCAAAAGTAAAATATAAACAACTCAAGTTGGTTTTCATTTGGTATTACAAAAATTTTTTTTATATAATATAACAATCTTTATTTATAAAAGTACTTTTAAAAATTACAATTGGCTGTATAAAAAAAGGTTGTTACCAATTATAATTGCTTTAATTTTAGCCAATCAAAACAAATATCTGCTATACTGGTCTAAGTTCAAATATATTTTATGTATTTTTTGGTGCTAAACAGGTTTATTTAGTGCATGAAGTTAGTATTAGTGATTGGAACTGGTTTTATTTTCATCAACCGGTTTTATTAATTTTTCTAACATAACAACCGAATATAAATCGGTTATATTATCTCCGGTTAAATCCGATTAATCGGTTATAACAATCTGGTTAGATCCGATTAATCAGTTATAATAATCCGGTTGAATCCGATTAATCGGTTATAATAATCCGGTTAAATCCGATTAATCGGTTATAAAATCCGGTTGAATCCGATTAATCGGTTATACTAATTCGGTTATATTCGATTAATCGGTTATAATAATCTAGCTAAATTCATTATATTATAACCAGAATAAATTAATAAACTGTCTGATTATTATTGTGGTTTGTAAAATTACTAGTGCGATGGGTGGCGCATTCGTACCACCCATCTTATTTAGTATTTTTTTTAACATTATAGAACTTAATTATTATGTATATAAGTGCTTGCTTTCATCCTTGGTTAAGAGAGAATAGACGCTCTCAAATTCCTCTTCTAGATAAAGATGACAGAAATTCACATTCTTTTATAATAAATGCCCAATAAATCATGAATATCCAGATACCTAATTTATTGCCCAATTCATGTGACCCTTTTAAAAGCCAACTATTGAAGTTAAACTCAGTATAAAAGTACCAAGTGTTCTCTTATAATAGTTACACTACAAAATCATGAGATGAAAGAATATGAATTTTATGAATAGTCGATTTAATTTTGTAAAAAAAAATTTTAGTGATTTCGAATCTTCGAATTCAACCAAGTTATTACTAAAGGTAGCCTTTGTCACTCATATATATTTTTACTATATATAAAACAAATTTACTTAATTTGTTCTATTCTTCTCAATAATTTCGACCCTATTTTAGGTAACAATTTCAAAATAATATTCACGCCTGCTATTTAAAGAATTACAGCTAGTGATGTGCGCGTACAGTACTATACGCATAGTATGGTACGTACTGAACATTGTGAGCATGGGGGCTAATAAAATGCCAACTAAATAATCTAATCTAACCAAACAAACACTATCATACTAACCGGAATGAAGCTCCAAAAATAGTAGACGTCGATCGAGGCGTGGTAAGACTTGGTCCGAGGTATTAGAGCTTGGTCCTTGTCAGAATAACTCTTGGGTTTCTTTTTACTTCTTTTAAGAGTTTACATGACCTAGGTTATAATTTTTAGCACTATCAGTTCTATTTTGCTTCACTTTTCAGTCTTTCTCTTATTTCGGGGTCACGTGTTACAAGATTTTGATAATTTTGACTGATCGACATAATCATAATTATGACGATATTCAGTTTAATTTTATTTCTTTATAAAAATAGGTCTGGTTACCAATTGTGGCTCTTTCTTGTGTTTCTTTATTTTCAATCGATCGATAACTTTGAGGATACGAAAAATGCGAATTTTATTAAGAGCGATTTATGAATCAAGAGAATAAGTTTTAGAGTTCTAACTCAACTGAGTTAAATTTTTTTTTATTATTGCTAAGGTGAATCTTTATATTTTCTGATCTCTAATAATTACAGTAGGGCTAGGTTCGTTTTACTAACATTTTTCTATAATCGCGTTGATCATTATGTACATTTTGTACATATGTACAAAATGTACAAATTAATAGCTCTAATAATAATGAATACATAGTGATAGTAAAAAAAAAAATGCTGATATAGATGCTCAAAGGCCTTTCACAACGTATTGTATGCTAAAATTTTTCAGGCATCATACAGCATTAAATATGAATTTGACTATTACAATATCCCCAATTCAATTTGAAAGAATCACTTTATTTTATCAGAGAATAAAGTTAGTATTTACTAATTTTTTATAATCACAGGCCTAATTTATGTATCAAATATATTATAAATGTTCAAATTCCCAGCACAAAGCATACAATTTATAGAATTATATTGCAATAATTACAGTATTAAAAACTGTTATAAACTAAAATATTATTCTTGTGGTGGAAACAAATCAAAATGAACTCTATTACGTTTTAAAAATAAAACCTTATTCACTAAATCAGGTGACAAACGAGTTCGTTTTGATGAAATATGATTACCGGCATCGGAAAATAATCTCTCGCTCGGCACCGAAGTTGCTGGGATGGAGAGATATTTTCGTGCTAGCTGAGATAAAACAGGCAAGCTACTTTTATTTTGTGACCACCATTCTAAAGGATCCTCATTAAGTTTAATTTTTTTCATCCTTGCATAGTGTATTATCTCACTCTCTTCTGTATCAGTTCGTGAAAAATTTGCGTCCAACTCGTGAAAAAAGTCACTATTATTGTCATCATCATCATTGTGATCCCTTTCTTCAATATCATCAGGAACAGCAAGTTTTATTTTTAATTCTTCATATAGGACTTCTACTAAATTCTGCGCTTTGTTTCGTTCAATAGATGTTGCCCAATTAAAGTGCTTAAACCTAGGATCGAGAAATGTGGCAACTAGAGCAATATCGGATGGAGAATCCCATAATTCATCCATTGACAAATAAATAGCAGCACGAACTCTTCTAAGCAAACCAGTAGTGGCAACTGGCAGCAAATATTCTACTCTATCTATATCTTCAAACTCAGTATTATTGGGTTGTACACGTATTTTTTTCTTTTGTCCTCTACCACGAGCAACCATTTTTTGACGAAATTGTCTGTGTGCATATTGCCAATGTTTACGAGTACCAGCAGCAGGAATATCATCATCACTCATTTCATCACTTTCATTCTCTTCACTTACACTATCAGTATTTTCACCATAAATAAGATTCAAATAGGTATCTACAGTCTCACCCATCTTTGGAGCAAACTCTTTCTTAAGTAATTTCATATATGGATAAACAAGATTAATAGTCGGGTATTTGGCACCACATAAACATCGAGTTACTCTTTCAATTGGTTCCAGTAAGTTTACCATGTCTTGCAAAAATCTAATTAGAGTAAAAAAAAAAAATATATATAAATCTCTAATTTTAGATATTATACTTTAATAATATTATTTAGCTTAAAGAGAATTTAAAATTCGAAGACAATAAAAATTTTACAAAAAATAATTTACTATATAATAAAATTTAATTTCATAAATAATATTTTGAAATTTACTCTTTTTCATCAACTGATAAGCATAGTCTGTCAAGCTTTTCTCCTTCTCTTTTCGAAGCACGATCCGACTTGGCAAGTAACGAAGTTGAAACAAATCTCATCGCATTATGCAATTACAAGACACGTTTCCAGGCCAAATAGGTGGCATTCCACCTTGTTTTTACTTCTGTCAAAACATCAAGTGGGTTTTCAATAATATATAGATTTCTCTCATTTAAGTTAAATTCACACTGTGCTTCACGTAGGCGTTGTGCCTGTTTAGGTAATCTAAAAAAGGCCTGCAAACTTTTAACACGATGATGTATGGCTTTATATTGTTTTAGTCCTTCTTTAACTGACAATTGTAGAGTATGCGCGGCACATGGTTGGCGTATGATATTGTTAAAATAGTTTTCATGCAATAAATTTATTCCTTTAACCATATTTGAGCCATTATCAGTGGCTACAACAAAAACTGTTAGCTCAAGACGCCATTCACAAATTATTCGAAACAACTCTTCACTGATTACTTCTTCAGTATGTGGGTGCGCAAGATGGTCGCAAGAGAGTAAAGCTTCTTGAAACTTAAAATCTGAGGACAGCCAAGTTGCTGTAACACCTAAATATCCATGGCGAGACTTGGCTGTCCACAGATCAGTAAACAAATGAACTGCTATTGCACTACTACTAAGTAGAGATTTCAATTGACTTTGACTCCAGTTATACGCTTCGTGGATTAATCCCTTGGCAGTTTTATCACATGGAATTCGAAATCCAGGTACACAAGTATACATTAACTCACGAAATGATTCATCTTGTAAAATATAGAGTGGCTCGACAAATCGAATAATAAATTGAATCAATTTTCTTGCAATTAGTTGTTGCATATGTGGTGAACATGGTGGTACCATATTATTAAAGTAGTCAGTAACCTTGGCTTGATCATATTTTGGCTAGTAAGTAAAATAAATTATTATTTTTTTATTTTAACAGTAATTAATTACAATAATTTAATTAAATAACTCATACTTCATTATGTTCATCTAAGTAATCAGTATAATTGTCTTTAATTATATTATGTTTGTCACGTAAATGGGCTATCAAATTGGATGTGTTGCCCCCCTTACGGCTATAAGGATAGGGATTTTGCCGAGTTCCGGTAAGGCTATGTTCACATATTTTGCAGTACGCCAATTCAGAGTTGTTTTTATCTATACGAAAAAAAAAAGAAGTATGACTCTGATTACTACGGCTAATTCCAGCATTCAATTTTCGTTTTTTGGCTCACAGTTGATGTAGTTGATGCAGTTGATGGTGTTGTGTTAGATTCTTCGGTATCTGAGTAAATAGGTGAAGACATTTTTTTTGTTTGGAGTTTTTTTCAATTAATGAAATAGAAATATAAATTCGTCATGAACTTTTTATTTTTAACTAGTAAAACTAGTGAAATTGAAATTGAAATTTATCCTGAACTATATATATAGTAAATATTAAGACTCATTAGGATTATGCAATCGGATTATGCAATTTCATAATATGAAAACTGTTTATCGATAATGTATCAAGAAAATTCTTAAGCTTGAGAAGTTTTTTCACACTAGAGATTGATGCTATCTATTTTTTTTATTTAAATTTAACAGATATCTAGATTCTTTGTAATTTGTAGATATCCAGATCACATCTCTATTCACACTATCTTATCGTTATACAAATCTGAGCTTTTCGGGATACAGTATTTTCAATTCAAAAAATTTTAGATTCTGCTGAGAATAAAAATATACATCATGAAAGAAAAATGATTCACAATGTTCATTTTTAATAGGTTACAGCACTTCTATTGATCAAAAAAATGAATATAATACTTGTTGTATAAGCACGAAATAGCGCTCTTTGATGTTATTTCAACAGGAGGAAACGTTGATATTACACGACTTATTTTACACACGGTGTGAAACACATAAAAAAATTATTTTACAATACTTGATCGGACTTGATCAGTCAACTAGTACATGTTATGATTATAATCCCACACCATTTTTTTATAATAAAAAATGGTGTGGGATTATAATCATAACATGTACTAACTGACTGATCAAGTCCGATCAAGTATTGTAAAATAATTTTTTTATGTGTTTCACACCGTGTGTAAAATCAGTTGTGCAACATCAACGTTTCCTCCTGTTGTTATTTACATCAGATAGCATACGTGTTCTAGCAATTTGAATTTACTATGTATAGTAATTTGTTTGTATTACAACTTATGCATTACAGCATTATGTGCACCAGATATAGTACAGTGTAGAAAATCAAAAAACTTCAATTACTTAATATAGAAGACAATGAATAACGACCAACTACTCATTGGGAATAAATCGCTGTTTTCGAAAAGGCATGAATGATAATAATCATTATTGCAAGTTTTCTGATTTTTCAAAAGCCACTTCAACCAAATTTTTAATTTTCACTGATGTAGAGATTGTAAATATAAATGATATGATTTTTAGAAAACTTTTGAGAAATTAAAGATTAATGACTGTATGATAGGACATGTATGTTCGTATGTTAATATGTATAATTCAAGTAATGCTGATCTAATCAGGTTTTGTTAGCAAACGTGAGAAAAACTTTAAGATATGGCGATAAAGAATATTCTTATTTATGACCGGGCAATTCAGCGCTTCTAACACGTTGGGGACTATCTAGTTATTAATCATGAGTCATCAATGACTTTATGCAATTACCGCTGTTTTCAATTTAGTTGGATCGACGATCAGCATAATTTTTTTTTAGTCTTGTGAAAACAGCGATAATAAATAAATTATCCAATATGCATAGAACATCTTTGTAGAAAAAGATACAATCGATGTTTTTTTAAAAAAAAATTTACTGATTTACTATAAAATCGTTAATAACATCAATTAAAAGCTGTAATGGAAGATTCTATAGATGACTTATTCTTACAGGAACTGTTATCGATTAATTTTTTATTGCTACAAAATCATTTTTATATTAGAGTATAAAAAAAATATTGAAAAATATGGTTTAATTCGCTGATTACACATTCTATCGATACTTTCTATGCATAATTTAAAAATTCTTTGTTAACAGTTAAAATTAAAAATTCCCATCGCTATCTATTTGGTATGATATATATATTATAAATAATACTTGTGTACCCGGATATAAATCACTATTTTGCTCTTAAAACTGGCAGAGGGTACACGGCATGGGTACCTGCATCCGGATTTACGGTACCAATACGGAGCAGACTCTCCACTAGGGTTCGCCCCAATTCAGCGCATTTTTAATAGTATATTTTAACTCAGGGCATGCCTGTGAGGCATGCCTAATTTTTTTTTGCACCTCGAGGCTTAACTATGAATCTATTCACTCATACGTGTATATTATGTGAAGCGCACATAACTAACATGGTACAAGGTTCAATTTCATCTTTTATTTTTTTTGATTTTCTGTTATTTGTTATTTATACTATTTTAAAAATCGAGGAATTGTCAAAATAGTAATGAGTATGAAGGAAAAAATAAAAAATACCATATTGTCGCGAAAATAATCCTCACCTGAGCATTATTTAGATTACATTGTGAGAGGGTGGATCGTGGCTTTACGTTATGAGAAAATCTCTTCATGGCGGTCACGTGATCAAGATCGTTAATTCACTTAACGATTGAATATATTTTTATCCGTGCATGAAAACACAAATATCAGATTTTATTTATTAAATATGAGTTGGGAACTGTCGATTTACTGAAAGAAATTAAAGGTATTTATACATATTTTCGAATATGGAAATAGCTATTATCTTATGGACCTATTCAAAGTGATTTATATTATATGTGGTGTCTCTTGCCTATGTATGCGCGTTCCAATAAGATCAATAGAATTGATAGAATTAGTAGAATTAGTAGAATTTCTAGAATTAGTAAAATTATAGAATTTTTAGAATCAGTAGAATTCTCGGCATTTGTGTGACATTAGACCTTCATGAATCATATTATTCGCGAGTTAAAAAATTTAAAATTTAACCAAATAATAATTAATATGTAGTACAAATAATAACTTAATTACAACTTATTTACTAAGTAATATATGTATTTTAATTTATTTACTAATTAAGTAGTAATTAATTTATTATTTGCACTATACATTATAGATATTATATATTTAGTTAAGATTTAATTTTCTAACCAGTGATTGGTCACGTAACATGGCGGTCATGTAAGATCTTCGAAAACGTATGTTGGTATAACAGTGTGGTGTTTAGATTAGTTTTAGTATGATGTGACCCACATTTCGCGATTCCGGAGCAGTTTCCACTTTTACAAAATTTCAGTTTTTCAAATTATTATGTACTGTACCTACTTCCACCGGATTGACACCTTATACAGGGTGCATTATTTCGGGATGCGTATGGACATTATTTTGAAATCATTTATGTTATTTTAATAGCGATGATTTCTAAATAACGATGATAGTGTTGTCCTCTAATAGTGTCCTTTGAATAATAATTTCATCGTTATTTCTTGTCCCGTAAAATGCGTAGATCTATTACCCTTAGTTAAAAGAAAGAGAATTCGAATTAATAACCAGAACCCTTCCATATAACAATTAAGTTGATTAAATTTATGATCACGTCATTGTTATTAAGCACAATATTGAATATCGCAATTTCAAAGTCGTGACCCGCGATCATGTGACACCATGAACCAAGTTTGTGATTAACATGTTGAGGCTTCGCAGTCATATAATGATGAATTGGGATAGTATTAGTAGTGCATCATATAGAGAAAGAAAGTGTAGAGATTAAGGCAGAATCAATAACTAGAGAAGTAAAGCACTTATCTCAACATATAATTTGAACTTATATGGTAAAGCTTTTATATAAATGATTGAAATCTCTAACTTATAGCATTAGTATAGTGTATTATATTAAATATTATTTTGAAACCAGTAAAATTCTTTTACTTAGGCCGTTTGAATTTAAAAATTCGTTTAACGTCCTCCCCCCCACCAATGGAGCTCCCCTCGACATTAAACAAGCCAATAGAAAACGAGTATAAAAAATATAAATAAATCACAAAAAAAAAAAAAAAAGGGTATAAATGAACCCAAATCAGGTACATTTTGAACCTAATTTAGGTCTGTTTGATTTTAGTGTTTGTTTATCCCCCCCTCAAGCAAATATGAAAAAAAGGGATGTTAAACGAATCTTTAAATTCAAACGGCCTTAATATGAAAAGGTTAATAAATAGTCAGTTTATCACGAGAGTATTGGGTTTTATTCTGCTTGTATTTTTTTTGTTTGTTAGAAAATAAAAAAAATACGAAGTGTAAAAGATAAACCCGATACCTATTTGACCAAAATTATTAAAAATTTTTAAAACTACCAACAATGGCAGCAAGTGGCAGTTAATTAATTGTTCGTGCAGGCGTGTTTATCATAAATAGTTTAAATAAAGCATTCTCTCTTAATCGGATAGGCATTTAAAATTTTATGCTTGACTGATTTTTGTAAAAATTCTTTGCTTACAGAAAGTGAACAAGTTCTTAATCTTTTATCCGTTTTATTGAAATAGCGGGTCCTTGTAATAAAGATAAGGAGCTATTAACTTCCCATATCCCAATCTACTAATATGCTGAGTAAAGAAATTTTAAAAATTCATAATTATGGCAGATGAGATATTCTCATAAGTAATATTACTTTTAACAAATCGAATAAAACCGGTTATAATCAACCGATTAATCGGTTGTATCCGGTTATAATCAACTGATTAATCGGCTGTATCCGGTTATAATCAACCGAATACAACCGGTTGTAATCAACCGATTAATCGGTTGTATCCGGTTATAATCAACCGAATACAACCGGTTGTAATCAACCGATTAATCGGGTATATCCGGTTATAATAAAACCGGGTTATCGATTTAAAAAATTTTTAAACCGGTTGTAATACATAACCGGTAAGAACCGGTTATAAAATTCGATTCCGATAACCGGTTCCAATCACTAGTTAGTATTAATTAATTGCCGATTCGGATAATCGGCAATATTTTTATATTTAGAATTGGGGCAAAACAAATATATAAACAACATAGTACAAAATCTGAAACAGGCCTGTATATATTAAATTTTTATATAATTTAAAGAATTTTAAAGACATTTTTACTCATATCTTCTTATCTACAGGTTTGATTTTAATGAAATTTTACTAGTAAATGCACAAGAACCTGCTCCACAACTTTACTTATCAAAAAATAATATTTATTTAGTACTGTACCAAAAAACTTTTCATAAGGGCATAATCAGATTTACTAATATATTGTTTATATATTCATCAGCAAATTTTATATATAGATATATATCGATTATTCACAAGTTTTCGCAATTTAATATAAAATTTTATTTTTTTATTATATATTATCTTTTAAATATTACATATATTATTATTATAAAAAAAATGTCAAAAAAAATAAATACAAAAAAAAACAAAACCAAAAAAAATTAAAAAAATAAACTATTATTATATTCTTTATATTCGCTCATATTCGCTCATATTCGCTTATATTCACTTATATTTGCTACTTCTTGCAAAGTGCTAGAAAGTTAGGTTGTTTTCTTGCAAAGTTCTGAAAGAAGTAAGGAATAAATAAAATAAAATAAACTAAAAAAATAAGTAAAAAAAAACAAACAAAAAACAAAAAACAAACCTGAAAAAATAAAAAAAAACAAAAACGAAAAAAAATAAACTTATATTTCTCTCATATTTGCTTATATTCGATTATATTCGTTCATATTCGTAACTTTTTGCAAAGTACCAGAGATGTTAGAATTGGTGTTCTTGTAAAGTACCGGAAAAGTCAAGTCATTTTCTTGCAAAGTTTCGAAAGAAGTAAAGGATAAATAAAATAAAATAAAATTAAAAAAATAAGTAAAAAAAAAAGAAACAAACAAAAAACAAAAATGTAAGCAAACTAAATAAAAAAATAAACAAAGCCCCAAATCTCTATTTCAAGTTTGTGTTTTTGCAATTTAGAAATCATCGAAGGTTTTTGCAAAGTGTCAGAATAAAATAAATTAATAAAAATAAAAAAAACAAAAAACATGAAACGAAAAAATAAATAAAACGAAACCTTGCAAAAACTTGAAAAAACTTGCGAAAACTTGCATTCTTTAACTTTTGAAATTGCTAGAGAAAGTAGTTGTGTGTTCTTGTAAAGTGTCGAAAGGCTGAGTTAGCTTGCGCTAAGTACCAAAAAGTCACGGATTTCTTGCAAAGCACTAGTGGTAAAGTGTAAAAATAAAATAAAAAAAAAATTAAAAAATAAAAAAAATATATATAAAAAAAACAAAACAAAACTAAACTAAACTAAACAAAACTAAACAAAACCAAAAAAACAAAAGAAAAACGAAAAACAATGTAAAATTAATAGAAGATCTAAATTATAAACAAAAAAAACAATGATCTAATCTGATCTTGTGGTACAATAATCGAAAATTATCGAAACATTTTGAAAATATTAGTCAAATGCGTTTTTGATATGATCCAGGTTACAGATCGTCCTAAAATATTTCGAATATATTCGAAATATTAAAAAGAAAAAAGAAAGAGAAAAAAAAAGAAAAAAAATAGAAAAAGGAGAAAAGGAGAAAGGGAGAAGAGGAAAAGAGAGAGGGGAAAAAGGGAGAGAGGGTAAAGATCATTCAAAACGGCCTTTTTTTTTTTTCCTATGCCAGTTTTCTTTACTTTGTCATTCTCTTTATTTTTAACATACTTTTTTTTGAAATTTTACTTTTTTTTTTTTACCCAGTAATCTGGGATGAAATTTTTGTAACATGGTCAAAACACTGAACACTATGTAATTGTTGAAAATCTGTTAATCGTTATATATCGTTGTGGTCAAAACACTGTGTAATCGTTAAAGATCTGTTAATCATTATATATTGTTTAAAATAATTCTGATTATAATCGATTTGTAGATATATAACGATTTAATATAAAAAATGATATATATTGATTTAGATATATATCGATTTTTAGCCAGTTAATCGATATATATCGTTATTTTTTAATCGATATAAAATGATTAAGTGTTATATATCGATCAATATCTATATATAAAATTTCCTGATGCTTGTTTATCCCCAATTTCATATATAGTAATAATATAGCTATAGTGCTTATCTTATCCGGATTAGTAATTAATAAAATTTTGTGAATAATAAGATCTTATAGAATTTTATTAATAAAATTCTATAAAATCTTATAATTCACAAATTTTTATTAATTAATTCTAACTTTATACACTAAGTAAACTTGTTTAGTACCGTAAACTGCCATATAAACGACCCCCCCACATATCAGACCCCCTATGAATTAGACCCGGGTCTATAGTATGGGGTCAATTTTTGGTAAAATGTAAAAGACCCGGGCATACAAATAGGAATAAATATTTAGAAGACCCGGGTATGATACTGTGTTCAGGTATATAAATAAAATAAACCAATCAGAATTATTATAACAATAAAAAACTTTTCGCGCTTAACATTACACGGATCCACATATTATATGTATCAGTTTTTTTTTTTTTTTATTACGTTTATATTATTATTAATCTACCTTTTTATATATGTAGGGTGTATTTTTTTTGGTGTGCCGATCTTTCTTTCGCTTGTCGTCGCTTGTAGATGTCCATCGTAGGAGTTGTTGCTTGTAGATGTCGTACTCGTAGGCAGTGTTGTACATGGGACAGTTGGGACATACGTTGGGACATTTTGGGACATTCTGGGACAATTTTATAAATTGAAATTACTTAAATTTTATTAAGATAATCTAATTAAATTTTTTTAAAAATGTGTTCAGCACCTAAAAAAATATATAATTATATATTTTTTTAAATTAATTTATTAATTATTAAGGCTTGGAACATAGTTGGGACACTTGGGATGCTGGGACGTTGGGACATGGCAAAAAAAGGCTGGGACAGTGAAAATGTACAACACTGCTCGTAGGTGTCATAAGTGTCATCGTCGTAGGTAGTTGCTTGTATGCGTTGTCGTTTTGTATCCGTCTTCCTAACAATCTTCTTTACGAATTTAATTAATAATCAAACCTACAGATGTTCCTGATATTGAGCCAACAATTACTTACAGAGATCATACAGCAGCCGTAAATTCAGGTGGTCATTGCTTCAGAACAGTAAAATGTTATTTGACTAGTATAGATTCTACACTTCGTGTATGGGACCTGCCACCACCAAAACGAGACACTTACGGACCCGTTGGTAATTATAGTTATATATATGTACACATTATTGACATTGTATTTTTTTAAGAAAATTTCTCTTATCAGAACTTAATTCTTATTTATAGATTCACCGTTAAACTTGACCACTTACATGGGTCATATGGATACTGTATGGGATTTTAGATTGTTCCCTATTCGTACCGTAAATTAAATACTAGCTTTTAGCATCCGCAAAATTTGGAATACGGAGGCGGTAGCAACGGCGAACTACCAGTAATGGAGGTATATTGATGTTTATTATCTTAATTTTTAGTTTTATATTTCGGGACCTTGAAAATTAACAAGTCCAAAAAACTTAAGTTTACTGTTATGATTTTTTTTAAGCAATCACGCGAAGGACCAGATTGACTATGAGTACAAGGTTCTGTTACAAAGGACAAATTATTATATAACAGATAAAGTATAATTTATGGATTCGTAATTACCGTATTAGATTTCCAGTGTGATAAAGTTGCATTTTTCTCGAGAACAGGATAAATGGAAAAATTATTGGCATTGCTATTATTTTATTACCCACGTCAATTTGTACGCAACCCTTATCATGAGCAAATAAAACACTGATATCACCACAACTGTTATAAATAGCAAATTCTGGACCTTTGACACGGCTCAAAATAGAATTTGGGATTGTTTATATCATGCGTATTTATTTATTTCTTAATGTCCCTAAATAATCGGATTAATTTCTAAATGATCTATTTAATTCGCAAGCGAATTACATACAGTAATTACTCTATTGTTTAAGGACATGAAATCCATTGTACAGTAAATTGTCCCACGATTATTATTCCTATTTAAAAGCCGCAAGTTATTCTTCATATTTGTTCACTATGCAATAAATTGAGTGGATGAGAAGGGTTTTTCTTAATCCCACATAAAAACGTATTCAGAAATTTTATCATCATAATATGAATCTTCGTTGCTTTCTTGATTATTCGAATTCTCGTCACTTTCTTGGTTATTCGAATTAAATTGCTCGTCTAACTCGTCTAACTCGTCTAAGTTTAAATAATTTAACATTTTTTCAATTTTTTTTTCTAAAAAAAAATTTTTTTACTTTACCTTCATTCCAATTATCTTCATCCTCTTCCCGAATATTATAATTTTCATTTTCATGCTCATTCTCGTCTTCACTATCATTATTTTCGCCATCGCTATCATATTCACTTCTTTCATCCGAGCTACTATAATCGTCACTATTATTGCCCTGAGTTAAATCGACAGCATCATTATTTTCGCTTGAATTATTAAAATATATATGATTACCACCCTCATTTCGACGTTCTGGATCAGCAACCCAATTATAATTAAACAAAATATCCTCTTCGGATCCATCTTGAGCAGTAGATACGCCACAACACTTGAATGACTGTTTGATAAAATTGGGGTCAACATGGTCCCATGCCTCTTTTATCCATCTGGCTACTAAATTATAAGCAGGGCGTTGAATACGACCTGCAGGTGTCAATTTTTTAATTTCCTCTCCCATCCAATTAAGATAGTGCTTACGATACTTCAAAAAAAAAGTATTGTTACAGTTAATTTAAAAATTAGCCGTAATAATGATTATGTAATTTAAATATTCTATTTTTATTTATTTAAATAAATTTGCATTTTTTAATTAAAAAAAAATTACTTTACCTCCTCTTTAAAAGATTTATTGATATATACGTCCAATGGTTGCAATTTTTTAGTAAGTCCGCCTGGAATAATTGCAATATTAGTATTTTTTTCTTTAAATCGATTTTTAACCGGATCTGTAAGATGGCCACGGAATCCATCGAGAACAAGTAATGAACGAGGATCAACAGATAAAGGAGCCCGACGTTTCCAGATATTTTCAATCCAAAAAAGCATTTCATTTGAATTCATATATCCTTCTGGATTGGTTCGTACAACAATACCTGGTGGAAATATTTGCCGTGGTACCTTCACTAATTTGAAAATTATCATAGGGGGCAATTTGGTGCCATCAGCTAAGCAACTTAAAACAACCGTAAAATTAGATTTCACGTATCCAGTTGTACGAATTCCAACTGTATGAGCACCAGTTTCTTCAAGCGTATAGTTACTTGGCATGTCAAATGCTAATGGAGTCTCATCCATATTTCCGATGAGAGAAAATGGATAATTATAAAGCATTCGATGATATAATACATTACTCAAAAATGCATCACGTAAAGGTTCCAGATCTTCTGGTAATTTTTGTGCTACAGTAGTACGACGCCTATTGCTTAAATTATTTCGGCGCATAAAACCTTCGATCCATCTATCACTCCATTTGCACTCATTGATTGTAGGGTAAAGTGAAGTAAAACGGGGTTGTCTTGCAAGTTGTTTTGCTTTGGTTTTAGTCATATTTCGGGATACAAGTTTTTGGTTTGAACGTAAAGATTTAATCCAAGCTAAAAGTTCAACTTCTAAAAGTGGGTATTTGGGGCGAGCACCAACATTTAGCCGTTTAATAATAGGTGAAGCACTTTTAAATTTTTTTTTTTTTTTTTATCCATTCACGCAACTGGTTTCTTGATATATTAAATTTTCGAGCAGTACTATGCTTGCTAGCCGTGGGATTTTTTTCATAGTATGTAATGATTGCTAATTTCTCTCGCATATTCCAACTTTTTTTTTTTTTTGGTAATTTTTGCTTGTTTTGGAGTTTTATTTTTATGCCGTCCCATTTTACTTAAATATATATGTATGTATTAATTTATAATTTTACTTGTATTCAAAAAGAAAATAAGAAATCTTACTTTCGTATTTTGGTAAAAAACTTGATCTATCCAGGATAAGACAAGAATGTTAACCGCGATTAAAAAATTTTTTTTTATATATCGCGAATAAAATAATCATGCACATGTATTTTATATTAATAAGTCAATTAAATTATAAGTTTGACCTCATGATCGGATACTATCATTATCCGTGTAATTTCCAACAATTCTCACAATGTTAGTTATTATTCTCCCTCCTTTTTTTTTTTTTTTTTTTTTTTTTTTTAATTATAGTTCGTGATTTTTTTAAACATTTTATGATTACCAAGGGAACTTAAATTCGAAATGCGCACATTATAATTAATATGACAATGAAGTAAGATATCTATAATGTGGAGCAACAAAAGGTGGTAAGTATAAATATGGATACTGATAATTGCACGAAATAATTTCAACTTAAGCACGCAACCTATAGTCAAATAATTTTCATTCCCGGTGGGCTTTTGCTAGTGCTATATTTCTTAATAATCGTAATAGCATAGTATATAGCTAATAGTTAACTAGGTTCGTAGCTTTTTTTGAAAGTTTTTTCAAAGTAGTTACTCAAGCAGCTAATATATTGAAACTTGCATTTGAGACGACGTATGCACTTTCAAGACCAAAGTGAAGAGATCCGAAATTTAAAACTTGTATAATATGAGGGAATTTAATTTACTATAAGGATGGTGTATGAAATATAAATAAAAAAAAAAAAGTATTGTATAGTAATCAAAATTCGTTGAGAGTAATAATTCTTATGACTAAACTTGGATTCTGTTGTGCATATTTGTGTAGTCATAGATACGAAGGTTTAGAGGTTTAATTCTTTTTTTAATACTGTAATACAAGTACAGTAAAAATTTTTTTTTTTTTGTTAGAGCATTATAATAATTAGATATATTAAATAAGATCAATAAATTAAAGTAAATAGATTATAGGAAAATGTGAGTGAAAATTAAATTAGGTAAATTAAAGTAAATGGGTTATAGCGAATAGTAAGTAAAAATTAAATTAGATAAAAAAGAAAATTATATAATAAAGTTATACTTTTTATTTATTTCAAAATTACAATTTAAATATGAATTATATTTTATTATTTAATATTTTAATAATTGTTAATTTAAAGATTAGAAAATGAATATCGATTACATAAATTAAAAAAAATTCATCAATGCTAAAAAAACTTTTATTTATATATTTAATTTATAATATTTAATACCGTAAAAAGCATTAAAAAGTCACCTCTTTTATAAATTTATCTGGATAATCTATGTATTTGTAAGATCCATTTCGTCTAAATTTACACAAATATACCGTTGCAAATCTACTCCTCCTTAGCTCTCTAACGTCTGTTTGTTTGCTTTTCATGTTTGTCATTTACTGTGCTACGACAAATTCTTCAATTAAAATCGTGTTTATAAAGACTTGTGAGAGCTATGTTACTTACATAATGCACTATGGCATTGGCATTGCACAATTACGGCAAAAAATATGGTATGTGCGGTTTGTAAAATTATTCTACTACTAAAAGGTTATATTTACACGCAATATATAACTAAAACCTTTATATAAATTTCCATATATAAATTTTCCAGTTATCAGACCCGTACCCATACAAGAGACCCGGGGGTCTATTAATAGGTTTTAAAATGGGTAAAATGTAACAGACCCGAGTCGTTTATACGGCAGTTTACGGTATCTAAAAATATATCAAATGCTTAATTGGTTGGCCTGTACAATCAGTTAAAAATTAGTAATTAGTTGACAAAATATAAATGATATCAAGAATGAGAAAGATTCCAAAAATCAGCAAAACTATTTTTATTTACTTAAAAATTAGAGAATAGATGCATATTTTTGGATTTTTGATCAAAAAAGTCAAATTTAAGCATCTTTTCTTCAAATTTCAAGTAAAATAAAAACAACTCAGCTAATTTAATATATTTTGAAATAATGCATTTGTTATGCACCTGTTACTAGAAATGGTAAAGTTTCTAGGTTCAGAATCTAAAAATCTGGCTTTAGAACCTGGTTTTAAAAACCAGGTTCCAATTTTGAAACCTAGATATTTAGTTTCATGATAGATTTTTAGATTTATAGTAAGTTTTTAGATTCTTAGGCTCTTATGTTCATTTTTGAATCAATTAATATAACTAGAAAACATATACTATTAGTGCTTGGGGCCAAAAATAACAATTAATAAATACAAGTTTCTTAGTATATTTAGTTAGAATTAATTAGTAAAATTTTGTGATTTATAAAAGTTTATAGATTTTATTAAAAATTCTATAGAATCTTATAATTTACAAAATTTTATTAATTAATTCTAACTTTATGCATTAAATAAACTTTTCTAGCATCTAAAATATATCAGATTATCAGAATTAATATTTTTACTCTTATGCATTATGAAGTAGAATCAGCTATGATTTGGAATATCGTAGTGAAATGAACTTTGTTACTAGGACAGGTTTAATGCAAGGACTTTAAATTGTTAATGAATCTAAGAGAATACAATCTACATAACCCCTTTATGATTTAAAATCATGTTTATTTTGAATCTACGGATATTCCATATCAACCTACAAAACACCAACTTAATTCATATACATATATATTTTTAACCAACTATTCATATATTCTCTGAATAGACAAAAAGTTCTTAGTATAATAATATTCACAAATTTCTTTAATATTTGTCCATAAAATTCGCTAAGAATAATATTTTAAGCATAATTACAATATCATAATTGCGTTTAATTTAAAAACTAATATCATTTGAAGAATTTAATATTTATGATTTTTTACCTTGTACGTTTTTATAAAAATTTTAAAATAATCAGCATATAACATTATTTTTCTTATACTGAAAATTTTTCAGAGTCAAAAATTAAATGCCTATCTTAATATAAATGTATTAATAAGTTAAATTTTATCGTATAGATATAACTAATCTTAATTTGATCTTTGATGCAGCTGTTATCACGCGCACACCTTAGTTACTTATTTGAAAATAATATAGTTATTGTGGTTGCGGACTTATAGAAGCATATAAATGTTCTTATGACTTTTCGTTTGATCGGAGAGTAATGCGCGCTGCATGCAATATCTTCGTATGACAGTTACACAGTTACACTTTTAAAGTATGTATAATATTACAATCCGCTTTTTACTCAATTATTACATAATAAAATTAGCTATGATTCGGAAGATAAAAGATAATTTCCTTTCAAAATAGTTTAAAATCTACTAGAGGTAGTAATTCCAGTAAACAGTGCGAACTTGGATATTACGATCCGCTTTTTACTCAATTATTACATAATAAAATTAGCTATGATTCGGAAGATAAAAGATAAATTTCCTTTCAAAATAGTTTTAAAATCTACTAGAGGTAGTAATTCCAGTAAACAGTGCGAACTTGGTATTTGTTATCAATATGGAAAAGGCACTGCTAATGATGAAAAAAAGGCATGCAAGTGTTATTTAAAATCTGCTAAAGGCGGTGATTCAGATGGACAATTCAGGCTTGGGGCATGTTATGAAGAAGGTATAGGCACTACTAAGGATGAAAAGAAAGCATTTGAGTGGTATTTAAAATCTGCAGAAGGTGGTAATTCCTGTAGTCAATGTAACCTTGGACTTTGTTATGAAGAAGGCATAGGCATTATTAAGGATGAAAAGAAGGCATTTGAATGGTATTTAAAATCTGCAGAAGGTGGTAATTCTCGCGGTCAATGTAACCTTGGATTCTGCTATGAAGAAGGCATAGGCACTACTAGGGATGAAAAGAAAGCATTTGAGTGGTATTTAAAATCTGCCGAAGGTGGTAATTTTCGTGGTCAATGTAACATTGGATTCTGTTATAAAGAAGGAATATGCACTGCTAAGGATGAAAAAAAAGCGTTTGACTGGTATTTAAAATCTGCTGAAGGTGGTAATTCTCGCGGTCAATGTAATCTTGGATTTTGTTATGAGGAAGGTATAGGCACTACTAAGGATGAAAAGAAGGCATTTGAGTGGTATTTAAAATCTGCAGAAAATGGTAATTCTCGTGAACAATTTAATGTTGGAATTTGTTACAGAACTGGTATAGGTACAGACAAGGATGAAAAGAAGGCATTTGAATGGTATTTAAAATCTGCCGAAGGTGGTAATTCCTATGGACAATACAGTCTCGGATTATGCTATGAAAATGGCATAGGCACTACTAAGGATAAAAAGAAGGCATTTGAGTGGTATTTAAACTCTTCTAAAGGTGGTGATTTCGGCGGACAATGTAATCTTGGTAACTGTTACAGAAATGGCATATGCACTATTAAAGATGAAAAGAAGGCATTTGAGTGGTATTTAAAATCTGTTGAAGGTGGTAATTCTCGTGGACAACGTAACCTTGGAACCTGCTATCTAAAAGGCATAGGCACTACTAAGGATGAAAAGAAGGCATTTGAATGGTATTTAAAATCTGCTGAAGGTGGTAATTCTAATGGACAATGTAATCTTGGCTTATGCTATGAAAAAGGCATAGGCACTGCTAAGAACGAAAAGAAGGCATTTGAATGGTATTTAAAATCTGCTGAAGGTGGTAATCCCAACGGACAATGTAATCTTGGATTCTGCTATGAAAAAGGCATAGGCACTACTAAGAATGAAAAGAAGGCATTTGGGTGGTATTTAAAATCTGCTGAAGGCGGTAATTTCCTTGGTCAATGTAACCTTGGATGCTGCTATGAATGTGGCATAGGCACGACAAAGAATGAAAAAAAGGCATTTCAGTGGTATGTAAAATCTGCTGAAGGAGGTAATTCAAATGGGCAATGTAACCTTGGATTGTGCTATGAATATGGCGTAGGCACTACTAAGGATGAAAGGAAGGCATTTGAGTGGTATTTAAAATCTGCTGAAGGTGATAATTCCTGCGGACAATGCTACCTTGGATTCTGCTATGAAAAAGGCATAGGTTCTACTAATGATGAAAAGAAGGCATTTGAGTGGTATTTAAAATCTGCTGAAGGTGGTAATTCAAATGGGCAATATAATCTTGGATCTTGCTATGAAAGAGGCATAGGCACGTCTAAAGAAGAAAAGAAAGCATTTGAGTGGTATTTAAAATCTGCTGAAAGTGGTAATTCAGGTGGGCAATGTAATCTTGGAGTATGCTACAAAAATGGCATAGGCACTGCGAAGGATGAAAAGAAGGCGTTTAAATGGTATTTAAAATCTGCTAAAGATGGTAATTCCCGTGGGCAATGTAACCTTGGATTCTGCTATGAAAAAGGCATAGGCGCTGAGAAGAATGGAAAGAAGGCATTTGAGTGGTATTTAAAATCTGCTGAAGGTGGTAATTCCCTTGGTCAACGTAACCTTGGATGCTGCTATGAATATGGCATAGGCACTACAAAGAATGAAAGGAAGGCATTTGAATGGTATTTAAAATCTGCTGAAGGTGGTAATTCCTATGGACAACGTAATCTCGGATTGTGCTATGAAAATGGCAAAGGCACTACTAAGGATGAAAAGAAGGCATTTGAGTGGTATTTAAAATCTGCCGAAGGTGATAATTTTTATGGACAATATTCGGTTGGATTATGTTATCGAAATGGTATTGGAACATTATTTAATCAGGAAAAAGCTAATGAATGGTTAAAAAAAGCGAAAATTGACATATCTCAAAAAGCCATTATTTCTAATCCTGATGATATCGATAATGATTTAAAAAATTTTTTGAAAGTAAGAAATTTATTAATATCATGGATTCCATTTAGTGAATTAGAAATTAGCGAAAAAATAGGAAAAGGAGGGTTTGCTACTGTATATTCCGCTAGATGGACACACTCGACAGCAGGCGGCGGTATTATTAATGAACTTGTTGCACTTAAATTGTTTCATGGATCAAATCATAGTTGTAAAGAGCTTATGAAAGAGGTAAGCGTTTGATGTTATAACATATATTAAATTTTTTTCATTTTATTAATACTTGTAAAATTTAAAGTTAAATACATATATTGATATTGGAAGTAAAAGTTCAACTTTTTTGCAATGCCATGGAGTGTCAAAAGATGAAGTCACCGGTAATTACATTTTAGTTATTCAATACGCTCGAATGGGATCTTTGCGTCAGAATCTTTATACTATTGCACAAATGAAATGGAAAATAAAATTAGAACTATTATCTTATATCGCGTTCGATCTTCAATTAATTCACTCATATAATATTATTCATTGCGATTTACATAGTGGTAATATATTACAAAATGATATACATAATGCTTATATTGGGGATTTGGCTTTGCAAGATCAGTAAATAAATTATTAGATACAAATTCTGAAGGAATTTATGGTGCTTTGCCATACGTTGCTCCTGAAGTTTTACAAGGTAAATCATTTAGTAAAGCATCAGATATTTATTCTTTTGGAATGATTATGTGGGAAATATCTTCGGGAAATGTTGTATTTCCTGACCATGAAAATAATCAGCACAACAATTTAAGCTTGGCAATAGAAATTTGTAATGGACTAAGGCCTACTATTCCTAAAAATGCAACACAATTTTATGTAGATCTTTTAAAAAAGTGTTGGGATAATGATCCAAAAAAAACGACCAACAGCTTTAGAAATATATGAAACTATTACAAAATGGAAAAATAATCCTGAATTTTTATCTGAATTTTCAAAATTTGATGAAGAAATGACAGTAAAAAATATCAGTTATAATATTGATGGTAATACAATTCATAGTAGCAAATTTATTGGCTATATTGAACAGAAACTAAATGAATATGCTGAAATAAATATTATTAATGAAGTTATTTCAGATAATAATATCCATATTGAATGCATTGAAAAAGAATACAATAAGGCTATTTAATAAATTATTTATACTAATAGCACTGTATCTTTTACCATTTATAAATTCACTACCTCTAGTGCATATTTTTGAAATTTTTTTATTATAGTTCCAAGAGAGATCCTCTTAGGGAGCATTCTCTGTAATTAATTGTTGATTGAGAACATTTCATTATTTCAGTATTTGCACGAATTTGTTGAAGAAATTAATAATTATGCAAAAGATTACCTGCCACGGTATCTCATACTGTTTATGAATAAATAGCTTTCCTAGTTTAAGCCATGGACACGTTACTAACAGAGTTTGTTTATCTATACCATTGATGACATGAATAATGTTATGATTTGGTTCGATTTGGAGAATTCGACGCGTAAATTAAAAACGCGTTAGTATTAATATCGATTGTTTTGATAAATTGTTTACAATTATTGGAAGCACCAGTAACAATTCATAATGATTGCCTTATATAAAAGCGAATGGACAATTTTATTGTTATTGTCACTTCACAAATCAAACAATCTTAATAATGAAGGATAAGTCTCGGCATGCTTTCTTAATTAAATAATGGAACATTATCATATGAGGAATATACTGTCATTACGTGTCATGTCTTGAATAACTGTTTGTATGCCAATAAATGCATTCGAGACCATTCTCGTGATAAAAAGTTTATTGGTGTAATAAAAGAATTATCAATGAGGCTTCAGAATTAAACCGCTTGAATCGGATTTGGATAGAAACAGATGCCGTATTTATTTTCAAATAAGCGACGCATCAAAGTTTATTTCATTTTTCGATAAATCGAAATTAATAATCTTAGCCATTAAAAAAGTTTACTAATTACACGAAATGGGGTCAACAAATAGGGGGCTTCAGAGTTAATTTATTTTGAAAATAAATGAGAATTAGAAAGACCTATTTCTGTTTTGAAATTTCGAAATAAGAAAAATGAAATAGAATTATCCAGAGATAAAATAAATAAACTTTTTTTGATAGAATTTCGAAAAGAAAATTTACAATCGTAAAAGAATTCAATATTATATATACTTGTTAGAGGTTGTTTCGTTCAAAAATTAAAATCCGGACAATCATTCATTCGATTCTTTTAATTTCAATGAATATCCAGATATATTGGGGGTTCAAAGTTAAAAAAAAACAAAGACGTATTTGAAAATAAATAGGAATTTGAAAAATATTGTTTGTCTTTCAAAATTTTGAAATCGGAAAGTGAAATGGTAGTGCAGTAATTATTACGTTATCGTTTATTACAAATATTATTGTCTACAATAACTATATCAATATTATCAAAATTGTATATTACTTTACAAAAAAAAAAAAAAAACTTTCGTCCAATTTTCAAAGAATTTTATTTTCTTCTAAGATATTCGGTTATTGTTAAATTGTCGACAATTCAATCATGTCTCCAAAGAGAACATTCAAACAAACCACCAAAGAACAAAAACCTTGTGATGGCTATGTTTATAGAAAATCCAAAAATCGAGATATTATCGATGGAAAAGCAGCAGATGGTGCTCCGGTTGTGGGAAACCTGTAGCAAAAATGCAGGATTTGCTCAAATGGCATCATTGGTAAACAAACGCTGTAAGGATAGTCAATGGAATGCTAAAATAGCAAATTGCCATTGGGGTACTTATAAAAAGATATACAGTATATATTTCAAGATTTTTTTTTTAATTTTTACTGTGTTGAATTATAAATCGGAAAATAGAATAAGATTCTCTGATTTTAATTTTGAAGCTCTTTGTTTACAATGGGATTTTTTTGCCTGGCTTATGATTAAACCTATGTAACTTTGTAATATAATTTTTATGAACATTTGGCGTCAAATAAGATCAAATATTGCAATTTTTACACTATATAATATATATAAAATTACTAAAATCAGATTTGTTTCGAAAAAATCGGACATTTTGTGTCACTGTACTTTTAGTATTTTTTTTTTAATATATTTGTTACATAACTAATAGTTGTAACTTGCAATATCTGGTCAGAAATTGACGAGCAATCTATTTAATTTGTTGATTATTACATATAAATGAGATGGGGGTATTGTGGCAGGTTAAAGTTTCTTCTAATAAAACTTTTTAATAAATATACCAATTTTTATACAATAATTACTATTTAAATTATGTTTAAGAAAACCTTTATACCATATAAATTTTTAGACATAAATTATTAGTACACAAAGAGTAAATAAAAATTGAATTTTAGAAGGGAGAGGGCGTGTTGGCAATGGAGCTCATTGGAGTTGCCAATGGAGCTCTGAATGGAACAAATGGATACTAGTTTTTTGAGCACCATTCGCACAACCATTGAGCTTCATTTGCTCCATTGTCAACCCTGAGAGAGGGGTATTGTGGTCAATTATTTGGTAATGAATATCTTTTGATCTAATGGCCGTTTTTAATGATTTTACCACCAAAATGATCGTCTCTATGAGGTGATTCTATTGAGCACGAAATTGTTAAAATAATCACGGAATCCCGCTGATTTACTAATATAATTTTTTGATATAAGGCAAATCTATATCGATATCGGGATCTTGCGATTTGATTTTAATGATTTCATGCTGGTTAAAATCGTCTCGTCGAAGACGGTCATTTTGGTGATATATTTTTAATAATAAGCTTAAGGCCAATTCTAAAGTAAAGGTACCTATTTTCGGGAATCACCCTATTCCGTGGATTATAATATTTCGTGATATCTTATGATTCCATGATCCAATTTGGATAATTTTTGGTATCATTCGAATCGTCTCACAGATGATTCTAATGGTACCAATATTAGCCAAATTAGATTACAATATCCTGAAATATAAGATATATTTATTATTTTTTGAGATCAAATATATTTTCGTAGGATTGTATATCTCATGATCCTGTGATCCGATTTGGATGATTTTGGTATTATTCGAATTGTCTCACTGAGATGAATCTAACGGCGCTAAAATCATCCAAATTGGATTACAGGATCCAGAGATATAAGGTGTTTTCTGTGATCAAATTTGTTTCCGTGGATTGTATATCTTGTGACTCTGTGGTCCAATTTGGATGATTTAGGTATCATTCGAATCGTCTCATCGAATGGTACCAAAATTGTACAAATCGAATCACAGAGTCCCAAGATATATGGTCCATGGAAATAAATTGATTTTTTGTGCATATCTTCAATTAAGCGGCCAAGTCTATTAATAAAATCTTGTCCAATTTCTGTAAAAATTTTATATTATATATAATTTAGCGTAACGAACATATTACTTAGTAAACTTTGTTCAATTTACTTAACAAAAAATTATGTCTATTATATATCCACGGAAATAGGATAGTAGTCTCTAAAATTTATATAAATTATATAGATTTTAATTTTGCTGTTAAAAATCTTTTTTACATATAAAAATATAAATATATTTATATATTTAAATGATAAATTAATTGTAGATTTTGTATATAAAAATTTTACAAGTATACTAAATATTAAAAAATTTTTATATGTAACGAAACAAATTCCCCAGAAATAGGTAGGTATACCTTATTTTGATCCGGGTCAAAGGGACCCACCCCTCTTAGAATTTAGGGTTAGTGTGAGCCGGTATTGTATTAATAATAGCCAAAATTATGTTAATGCCGGCTGGGGGTATTTTAATATAAAAACACAGATATCAAATCGCCAGATCACAAGATATACAACAGTACAATACTCCTGGCCACAATACCCCCCATCTCCCTGACACTGTAAATTAAAGAAAATACATAATCGTTAGATAAGGCGATTTTTACGTGTAGATATCTTTTTTTGTAAACCTAATTCTGATTTTGAAACTTGATTCGATCATTTTAAGATTCAATGTTGGTAGTACTCTTGTAGGCTTTTAACAATTCAGCAATCCGTGCTTGATATAAAAGAACGCCCTATTTTTATTTTTCACCACTTACAACATTATTTTATTAGCTATGTAACGAGGATAAATCGTATTGTGCATTTTAGCTACGCAATATCAGAGTTATATAAAATTGCGGTAAAAAAGTCTTTGTTCTATAGTAACGGCAATTGCCACGTTCTTTTTTTAACATTTCGTTTAGAATTTAGTTGCATAATGAAGCAAAATATGATTACCGTATTTGCGCGTAATAGCGGGCCGGGGCATTAATTCGAATTTGACTTTATAAAAAAATTAACCATATTACCCGAAATATCGCCCATGCGCGTCCCGAAATATCGCGCACCCACCTTATATAACATAATGCTCAAAGCGGGTCTATGTCATTTTTCACCAACAATCACTTCAAAGACACTACATTTACCGATCTTACTTCACCGACAAGCTTATTTTACAAACAATTAATTTACAGTCAAGTTCATTTCGTAGACAGTATATTTCATCGATAGCTCATTTCACAAACAAGTTTTTTTTTTAATTGTTTTACTGTAACCTTAACTCTAATTTAAACATAACACTAACGACATTAACTAGAATTACTTTGTCTGTGAAATAGGTTGTCGGTAAAATATACTGTCTACGAAATGAACTTATCTGTAAATTAATCGTCTGTAAAATAAGATTGTAATGAAGTAAGTTCGATGTCTTTGAAGTGTTTGTCGGTGAGTTGACAGACGCCAATTTCAAATAATGGCAGTATCGTATAACCGCGAAATAACGCACAGGGGCGTTATTTCGAATCTTGGCCCGAATTAAGCTTAATTCGGGCCGAAAATTGTAAGTTCACCCCCCTGCGCGTTATTTCGCGATTACACGGTACTTCAAAAAAATCACATTTTTGACTTAAAATAAGACGCATGCGCGTTTCAAAATAACGCGCAGGGTCCAAAATAACACGCAGGTGGCGTTATTACGCGCAAATACGGTAATCAGAAACAAATGAATAAAAATTTTAAGAATGACGAGTACAGCATTTTTTTGAAACTAAAGATATATATATATATATTTATATCTATATTTAAATAATATTTCGAATTACTTTAATTGATAGCTGTAATTTTAACCATTAATACAATTCCTATATTTAATATTGTATGATACATAAGAATCAATGGGGATTTTCTACCTATACGATACTTTATTCTTAAATTGAATTAAAGTATTTAATAAATTTAGAATGATAAATTGGATTTTCATCAATATTTACATTAAAGATATGATTTATTGATTCTATCTCATCAGATTTTAAAAATTCAGATAAAATTTCAGGACTATTTAACCATTCCGTGATGGTTTTATAAATATCTGAAGTCGAAGGTCGATTTTCTGGATCATTATCCCAACATCTTTTTAAAAGAAGTGCAAAATACGATGGTATACCTTCGAAAATGGTTGGTTTTAATCCTCCACAAATTGCTTTGATTAAATCATTATCATCATATCCATGTTCGGAAAATACAGCTCTTCCTGAAGAAATTTCCCACATAATAATTCCAAGAGAATAAATATCAGATGCTTTGGTGAAAGAATTTCCACATAAAACTTCCGGTGCCATATATGGCAAAGTACCATGAGTTCCTTTTTGATCAGTACTTAATCTTTCGTTTACTGATATTGCAGAACCTAAATCACCAATAAAAGCGTGACTTAAATCATCTTGAAATATAATACCACTATGTAATTCACAAAGAATAATATCAAGAGAATGAATTTCGTTAAGGTCATGAACAATAGTGGCTAATAGATTTAATTTATCCACCCATCCAGCTCGAGCGGTATCATAAAGATTCTTGCGTAAAGAACCCATTTCTGTGTATTTCAAGACAATAATATAATCATTTGCTTTATCTATTGATATTCCATAGCAGTGCTTACTTCCAATCATAGAATATGCGTTCAACTTAAAAAAAAAAAAGAAGATAATTATAATTATTATTTGTATAATTCGAATAAATATATAAAATTTGAGTTATTTATTATAAAAGTATCGACAATTTTACCTCTTTCAAAAGTTCTTTATCGTGATTTTCTGAATCATGAAATAATTTAAGAGCAACACATTTATTTTCTATTTTATCTGCAGCGGAATAAGTCCATTTAGCAGAATACATTGTAGACGAACTACTTTTTCCAATTTGTTTAAGATTGCTAAATTCGTCAAATGGAATCCAAGAATTATTTCCAGGAATAGATTGTTTTTTTATCGAACAAAAACTACCCATTAATTCACTATATCCATTATTCTTCGCTTTTTGCAACCACTCAGTAGCCTTTTCCTGATCGGGAGAGACGCCAATACCATTTGTATAGCATAATCCTAGTTGATGTTGTGCAGCAGAATTACCATCTTCAGCGGCTTTTAAATACCAATTAAAAGCTTCTTTTTCATCTTTAGCGACACCTATACCGTTGCTATAATAGATTCCAAGATTATATTGGGCATTAGAATTACCACCTTTGGCAGATTTCATATACCATTCAAATGCTTTCTTTTTATCCCTAACAGTGCCAGTACCACGCTCGTAGCATAATCCAACACTATATTGACCATCAAGATTACCGTTTTCAGCAGATTTAGAATACCACTCGAATGCCTTCTTTTCATCCTTATCGGTACCTATACCTTCATCATAACATAATCCAACATTATTTTGTCCGTTAGAATCACCACCTTCAGCAGATTTTAAATACCAATCAAAAGCCTTCTTTTTATTCTTAGGAGTACCTATGCCTTCGTCATAGCATAAACCAAGATTATTTTGAGCATTAGGATTACCATTTTTAGCCGATTTTAAATACCATTCGAAAGCTTTCTTTTTATCCATAGGAACACCTATACCATTTTTGTAACAGAAAGCAAGACTACATTGACCATGAGAATTACCACGTTCAGCAGATCTAGAATACCATTCAAATGCCATACTTTCATCTTTAGAAGTACCTATACCATTTCTATAACAATAAGCAACGTTGCTTTGACCACAACAATTACCACTTTCAGCAGATTTTAAGTACCAATAAAAAGCCTTTTCTTTATCCATAATAGTTCCCATACCACGTTCATAACATAAACCAACATTATATTGAGCAGCATGATCACCACCTTCAGCGGCTTTTAAATACCATTCAAAAGCTTTCTTTTTATCCTTATTAGTTCCAATTCCACGTTCATAACAAAAACCAAGAATACTTTGAGCACCAGAATAACCAAATTCAGCGGATTTTGAATACCATTCAAAGGCGGAATTTTCATCTTTAGGAGTACCAATACCATTCCTATAACATAAACCAAGACTATATTGACCATAAGGATCACCACCTTCAGCAGATTTTAAATAACATTCAAAAGCTCTTGAATGATCTTTATTAGTACCTATACCATGTTCATAACAAAAACCAAGACTACATAAACCACCAGAATCACCATTTTCAGCCGATTTTAAATACCAATTAAAAGCTTTTGTTTCATCTTTAGTAACACCTATACCATTTGTATAACAATAACCAAGATTACATTGACCACGAGGATCACCTTTTTCAGCAGCATTTTTATATTTTATGAATAATGCTTTTTTTTCATCTATAGCATCATTATTTGAAAAAATTTGACTGAATCTTCGAATCATGATTAGGTTTTTTTTAAGAAAAAAAATAAAAGAATTTTTATGTATTTCAGTATATAATTAGAAATTAAATCGTTACCATGGGTTGCACAAGAAATTACAACATTTTTTGTTATACATTACATAATAAAAAATTTATATATATACATACAATTTCATTGATACAAATAATAATAATTCTGAATTTCACACGCTGTTTGTTACCTGGATAAACCTATTTTTATTCTGAATTTCACGTTGTTTGTTACTTCAGTACTTGAATAACCTATTTTTGTAACAACCGAAAAAAGCCAGAAATCAGGTTTTATATATAAGGTGTAATATATAAAGGACGAAAAACGTTAAAGGTGACAGGGATAAAATTGTATATATTACACTTTTGAACCAGTACAAACAAAATTTTCTATGACTTCATAATGATTAAATTTATTCAAATACGTATTAGCATATCGTTATAATAGCAATTTTTTTTTATCACAATTTATCACTATCCAAATCAATTTTTTCTGTATTACATTATCATTATACACATTATCAATTAGCATTAGTAATTGAAAGATAACACTGAACCTTAAAGTTAATTAAGAAACTAGTGTTACTACCGGTTTTAAAAGATTTTCTTTTTAATCGTCTTAATGCATAACGATTTAACCTCAATAGTAATCTTAGTATACGGTAATTTGAATGTAAACTTTTACGTAATGTACATGTGTAAATAATAAGGTTTTTTGAACAATGAAAATGTCTTCGTTGGGTGACTTGGATAGCATGATACTTTATATCATGATATTTTATATAATGATACTTTATATCATGATACTTTATATCATAATACTGTCATGCTTGAAGTTGAAAAGTTACACTTGCCTAAAATTACCACTAACGCGTGCAACATTCAGAGACTAACTTCAGTCAATCAATTTTCAACTTCAAGACGACATTACGAAAGGCATATAATCAGAATATCATCATAAACCGATAAAAAAAAACGATTAAAAAGAGCAATTAAAAAAAAAAAATTTAACAATGATTTATTTAATCCAGGTATGGTAGTGAATATGTTGAAGGGCCGGCGAGAAATTTGAAAATAAGTAATTACATGTTTATACGTATCAAGAAAGATAATTCACGTCATTCAATGAGATTGATTATACGCATGTCATTGTTTCTACTATCCGCGATCAATTTTCTTATTTTCGTTTACATTTTAACCCGGAAAATAATTAAAATAAAAATAAAAATGGGAAGTCATGTAATAAATTTTCAGTAAATACGTAATAAATTTTCAGTTTACTCCATAATACATGTTTAGGCTAATTTCTTGATTGAAGTTTTACTATTTTAGGATTATGATAAAAATCGCCAAACATTCAGAACACATGTAATTTAATATTTTAATACACGTTGAATACGCGTCATTCTGGTTAAACATGAAAACGCCTCTGATCTAACTATATTAGATATATATCGGACAATTTATTTTTAGCTGTTAGTTAGGTATATCGGACAATTTATTTTTAGTATCGATATAACCAGAATTACATATATAAAACAAAAAAAGTTTCTTATTTAAAAGGTCGCTTAAAGCCAGTTACATCACAATATTTTTCTGTTGCATACAATCAATCAAAAAAATCGCGAATTTTTGTTTACACGAATCAGCCGTCGAAAACAAAAAAAGTAAAAAATGCGAAAAATTTAAGAAAGAAATTAATGTCTAGACCTAACTTGGGTACATAAAGAAAAAATGTCGGGGAGACGAATTTACATATAGAGATCTAAACTTAGCCCATATGAACCCTCTTAACGTTAACGTTAATTTTTTAATTAAGTTTTGTGATGTGCACCTGGATTTAAGCGTTCCCCTATTTAAATAATTTCTAAATTATCAAATAATCGATGACATATCTGATATTGCTAATTAGAGACCGTTTATTAGTTTAAAATGTGTACTTATTTTAACGAATATTTTTATATCTATGTAAAAAAGAAAATACTTGGTGCAGATAACCATTTTACACCATACCATACCAGAATGAAGAAACAATGTTATTTTGTATCACCCTAACCCTTAGCCGTTTAGGACCAGGTGACCTACATTTTATACAACTTTCAACTGAAATCATATGATGATCTATTTTATTTTATCTTGTGCGCAATCAGCCTTGGCAAATCTTGGCAATCCTGTGCAACCTATTTGTCAGCGTTCGTGTCGAATATTTTCTATTATTGTACATATTCAGGTTATTGCTGCACGAAATTTTTATTTCACAAATTGCCACCTAAAATAATAAATTCCTGTTGCATACGTGCTTATTTTATCCGTTAATATATTAAATCTTTTAGTTTGTTAACCAAACAGTAAAAAACCTAGTTTTTAGTTTTTTTAGCTTTTTCTATCCATTGACAACACCAAAGTATCCAGTTGTTCCACAACAATCGATTCGGATAACGAATTAGGTTAGGGTTCAAAAAAAGAGGCACGATGGATTTGACGAGTGTCGTGACAGGATTTCGAGGTTATCAAACCGTCAATACAGACTATAATCACAACAATCAAACATCGTAGGATTATGTAATCGAACTTGATGTCTCAGTATTTATTAGCATATTTTTTGACGCCAACTCAATAACAGCTAACAAGTTGGTTACCATAAATTCTCGAAATAGCGGGCATGAAAGATTTCGAAATAACGCCCATGCGCGTCTCGAAATAATGCGCACCCCTACATTAATATCATGTTATGTGTATAGTTTATTAAAGCAAATTGACCTAATAAGTAGTCCAAAAAAATTAACCTATATTCAAAATAACGCCTGTGGGCGTATTCGAAATAACGATCAGATACCCGCTATTTCGAGAATTTTATGGTATCTATTTTTAGAGGAATGTGGTAATTACTTTTTTACTGCTATATTAATCGATATTAGTGAATTTTTCATAAAGTTATATTCACATGAATTCTTCCATTGTTTTTTTAACCTTTTTAAGTTGGTGGTTTTTTTTTGGTGTAGCTATCTTAGGCACAATCTTCAATAATACACTTTCCCGTGACTTGTTACCTATTATTCTCAATTACCATCAGGACGATTTGATATAGAATTAGCATTGTACCTTTGGTAACCAAATTAATATGGAGATAGAACAAAAATATTATGCAGATTTACGTTATTGCTTTACAAGCTGCTTATAGGCTTGACACGTATTCCAATTTTGGGTGGTAGGTACTTTCTTTCTATACGGTTGTTACGTAATTAATAATGCTGTATAATTTGAAAAGAATTAAAACAGTATGCATAATTATAAAATAATAAAAATAAAATCATATATTTGTTAACCCGATCAAATTGAAAGCCACAATATGAAATAAATCCTGTTGTGAAGCAGTATATACAAGTGTATAATGTATATAGTACAGCCCCGGCGGCTGAAAAAAATTCTTGTCAGTGGAATACGTACGCAAACGGGTACAAAGCGTTTTTATTAAAAAATCCTAATCATATTAAATTATCTAATGTGCTTTTGCGTCTATTATCTGTTATATATTTTTTTAAGCACATGCATGTTTAGAATAAATTATACATAATGAATAGCTTCAATATATAACAAAAAACGTTTTAATAAATCTTTTCTTCATTTAATTGTATTTTCCTCAGAATAACATTTATAAGCGATAAACTTATACTTCAAAGAGATTAAATCGAGTCTAAATAAAATATAAAATTATAGTAATAAATTGTTTAATTACAAGTATTATAAGTTTAATGTAGTACTCACCGGCAGAAATTTCAACAGGATCGATAGATTTACTTAACGATGCTGCTTATATAAACATAATTAGTTTTAAATCAATGAATAACATAATGTAATTAATTTTTAAATAAATACCTTTAACAGCACTTGATATTTTTTGAGTGTTGATAATTTTGCTCGTATACATAATAGGTTAATTTAAAAATATATTATAATATTTAACAATAATAATAAAAATATAAAATTTGATAATGCGAAATTTTTAAAAATTTTGAAAATATGAGAAATATTGCAATATATTGTGAAAACTGCAGATTTACATGATAATATGCGAAATATTACCTCCTGTGACCCTGAAATGATATAATTAGATAGAGGTTTGCATTGTTTTATTTGGCCTATTTTGCAATATTTTGCAATATATTTCGAAATATTTCGAAAGAAATACATACCAAAATCTTTTGAAAGATTGCAGTTCTTTTAAAAAATTTCGCATTGATCGCAATTCTTTGGAAAGATTTTGTCATGCAATTTCTTTCAAAAGATTTTGTATATTTATTTTGCTGATGTATATGTAAACTATAAAGCAAAAAATATATACTAACAAACTATGCTTAATTTTAGAAAAGAAAAAAAATTTTTGCGAATATTCCAGAAAAATCTTTAACATGTTATTCTTTGTTTATATTGAAGCAAAATGAGCACTCTTGATATCAACTTCAATTAGATAGGTGCAATCCTGATTTGGAAGGAGTAAATAGTACCAATTTTCTGGAGGGGTAAGCTGGATTTCCTACTTTTTGGCGAAATTTCAAAAAAACCAAGAGAAGGTGCTAAAAGTACCAACTTGCAAAAAACTGAAAATTTCTGTGCATTTTGCTATATAAAATATTGTATAACAAGCCCACAATTTATAATTTCAAAATTTATAATCTTTTCTATATATTTTTCTAATATAAGTATAAAGTTCAATATACTATTCTTTTGTTGTTTCCAATTTTGAAATACTTGATGATATCTATTATTTGATTTGCTAACTGCTTTTTTTAAATACAATTAAAATAGTAATTTATAATAGTTTTATTGTCTAAAAAGATCTTCCGCAACTCTATCCGCCGATCACTTGTACCAACAAAATCGCTAAAATTCCGAAGAAAACAGAAGAAAAACTGGAAGACACATGCAGTTGGCAGCTATTATTTAGGGATACAGTTAATTGAGTATCTTGCTAGTAGCCCCAGAGTTTATCACTCACCACACCACCGGCACTTGTCGTTTAGAGGTAAAGTTCATAGACTACCTGCCAACAAGCTCAGAGTTTATCACTCACCAAACTAAGAAGACTCCGGTTGGTTCCCTGTCGGATATTGGACTTACACGGGAAGGACAACACTCCTTTTTCTATTACAAGTAAAGAACTGGTGCCATCGATTTTTTTTTTTCGAAGAATTTTCAGAAAAGTAGGCATTTTGCCATACCCCCTCCAAAAGATCGGCAGTGTTTACTCCGTCCAAATCGGGAAGGCACCCATGAAGTTGGATTTGATCGTCATGAGTGGCTTGGAAACAAATCACGTGGACTGTCGGTTGAGGTCTTAGAAGAAACACTTTAGAAAGTTCCCGAGTATTTAGGTTTAGTAGTCGGATCACTTAGACTACTTTTTTTTCATTTAACATAATGGGACCTGGGCCATTGTTGGTTAGGGTTTTATGTTAAAATTTTTATTTCGAAGTCTGTCGGTTGTTGTGAAATAACCTAATAGCTAACTTTAGACCACGGGTAAAGATTTAAAGTAGCGGGAGGCAATAGTGAAGCCCGAGTTTTTTTCATTCCTTTAGTTAAAAACTATATATTATCTTCACTACATGTATTAATAATATTAACTAATAAAGAATAAAGAGCCTGGTCTCAGGTATAAAACGAAAAAAAAAATAGTTTTATTGTCTTAATTTGCTATTGTGCAATTATTAGATATAGATATTTGATATATAAATTTGCTTTATATACTTGTTCTAATTTATTTAAGGCTATATAGCAAATTAAGTTTTATTACAAATTAATTTTAATATTCTCCAACTAGCAATTGGTAAAATGTTTTTATACTCAATAACAACTTGACTGTCTTGATAAATTGTGATTGAATATGAATTGTTATTAATATTTTGTAAAAAAAACTAATTGTTTAGAAAGAACATGAATTTGAAAGTTTAAATAGACAATTTTCATAGTTGGGTTGTAGGTATAGCAGCTAGTGTAGACCTTTCAAATGGACTATTTAAATTAGGTACCAAAAGTGCATGTGTAGCTAGTTGTAAACTTGTCTATATAACAAATATCATTATTAAATTAACTTCTTTTATTTTTTATATTTAATGGCCATTTACTTTGGTAGGAGTTTTATTGAATATTATATGATATTTGTTATATTGATAAGTGTACAACTAGCTGCATATGCACTTTTGGTGCCTAATTTAAGTAGTCTGCCTGAAGGTTTTACACTAGCTATATATCTGCAAACCAACTACAGAATTTGGCTATTTAAATTCTCTGATCCATGCTTCGTCTACTATTTATATACTCATTGAAACTTTTTTATTAGTAGTTTCCAGGGTTATTTTTAATAACCTATCACTTTAAATTGCTAGCTGCACTAAATATAATTTACTTTATATATTTAGGTGGTCTTTAATAACATATACACTTACTGAAGCTTAGACTTGACTTAAAATGAATTCTCAAACCTTATTGAAATCTATATTGTTCTTATAAGATTTGTTCTAATACTAGTACTAACTTTATTCTAGTAGTACTATCAAAGATTGTTAATCTACCTCCTTATTTAGAACTTGCCAAACTGGTTTATGTTTTCTAGTTTCTTGGATTTGATAGTGTGACAAATACTATTGTACTCAAGAGCTCCTATTCAAAATAGTAAAACCAAGATTACAGGTATTTTTATTCAACTAATTTGAGCTATAGTTACCAAAACACAGGCCTATTTTCAAAACATCACCGATATGATTCGAACTTTTGACCTGCTGCTTGAAGGTAACAACCTGGCTACTTCTCTAGGTTACCACACCCTTATATTTAATAAACTTATCAGTAGCCAAAGCAGGATGCCTTTAAAAAAAAACCAATTATTTTATTTTATTTATTTTATATTTATAAAATAATGATACTATATAATAATTGCCAACTTTATTTAGGTTTAAATATATAATATTACTAAGCAAACAGATATACTAATTAAATAATTAAGGGCTAAAAAATAATATTTTTAATAGTTTTTAAGCTGTTTTATTTTGAACTAAACCTAAATATGCAAGCCCTGAACATTTAGTAAATTGATATATTGAAGTTATTGCTCTCTCTAGCAGTTTATCTGTTGACTAGTTCTTTTGCTCTAGAAGCAATTGAGACAATACTACTACTTTGTCTACTTTTTTTTACTAATATATCCTAGTTGTAAAGGGCTATGTATAGAACATATTATATAAATAATAAAAAGTTTTTATTAAGTTGCAATAAAATTCAAGTTCTAATCATATAAAAATAGAACAAGATGAATTTTCTTTTATTTTTTGCTAATTACATACAGATTTCAATTAAAAAAAATTAAAGATTAGATTAAAGGTTTATTTATAATAATTTTAACAAAAAATTTTTTGTATAAAAAAAAAAGGAGTTACTTTGCCAAAATTCTAAGTTAAAAGTAATTTTTTAAAAAATTTATTGTTTTGTCATACAAAATTGATTTATATATTACATCTGATCCTAATTTTAATTAGCAAATTAATTACAAATAATTATTATACTATTATTACTTGTCGATGATAATGCTGAAATCAGATGATCCTGAAATTTCGATTTATTTTGATATAAAATTTTAAGATTTTTTTGAGATGTTTTTTTTTGTCTTTGTCTTATAAGGCTAGGGTAAGGTTTGGGTGTAGATTTGATATTTAAAGAGTATATGTGGATTTTAGCAGGGCTTATAGTTTCAAATCAAGACTCCAAATTTCAGCATCATCTGATTTCAGCATCATCCCCGACATTACTTAAAGTGCAAATTAGTAATTTTTTTAAATATATTGTGCTCCAGTTAAATATAGAAGAAACTTGTATTTTTATAAAAAATTATGAGTTATAACATTTGTATAATTGGCTAACTGATGTAGATCCAAATATAATTATTAACTAATAAAATTAATTAAAAATTATTTTAATATTGTTACAGTACCGGAAGCCTTCTTTAATTCCGATAGAGTAACAATCACACGGCTCCTGAGATCCCTTCCTTTGGGCGTGAAGCGGTGTGCAAGAGGGAAGTATAGTTTCTTTTATGCCTGTAAGAAACTACACACTTCTCTGAGGCAGTTCGGTATAAAACAACAAGAGATAATACACGGTTTATTAAATTAACAAGAGGGCTATTCCAAGGTGTCTGTTACTTAGAAATCCCAAGAGTTTATTAATAATAAGAGAGGAGGATAAATAATATAAATGTAAAGATAAAATACAATGTCTGGATCTGTCTAAAACTAAGGGAAATAAGGTGGGTTTATATATCTAT
>QKWP01001073.1:0-17576 GCA_003550325.1 Gigaspora rosea
AATGTTTTTCTTCCAGGCGTGATTTCGTTGTTAGTCGCTTTTGGAGTTATTAGAATCGTTTGAGTCATTAGAGTTTTTTTTTTTTAATTACTAACATTCTTTTTTCAGGCATGATTTTATCGTTGGTGTTGTCTTTCTCAAAGTTATTGTAATGTTTCCGATTTTGTTGTTACATTGTAAGTTTTCATTGTGGCTTGCACTATTTGTTAGTGTTTGTTTCTTTGGGGCCTTCGTGTGGATTATTTAGTTTGCATTAGTATTAGTTTCTTTGTAATACAACTTTGTGTTTGTTACGTTGTATGTTATATTTTTTTTTTTGTATCAATAAAATTTTTTTTTTATAAAAACTTAAAAAAAAATAAAGTCGATTACGAGTGACAGATCACGTGCTCACATAATCAATTTTTATTGGTCGATCATGGTGTGCACAGCCATGCGGGTGTGTGGAATTAGAGGTCTGACTTGGTCAAAAAATAAGTATCTGAATATTCATTTGTTCAATATTTTATTATTCAAATATTCATTCAAAAATTTTGAACGATATTCGAATATTCACTGAATATTCATTGAATATTAAATACTGAATATTCATTGAATATTAAATATATTTTAATTTTAAAAAATTATATAACTATCTCACTTAAATTAGCCAATAAAATTGCAAATAAATTATTAAAAAATAAAATAAAATTATAAAATTATATATATATATATATATTCAATGAATATTCAATGAATATATTTTAAATATTCAAATATTTATTCAGTGAAAAATTATATATTCGAATATTGAATATTCAGTGAATATTCAGTGAATATTATTCATCGAGTCAGACCTCTACATGGAATTTCCAAACCCTATAAACAATATATTGTTTCTATAGTCATTGACATGTTTTTTAAGAATATCTCAGCATTCACTAGGCCGATTTGGATGATTTAAACACTATTAGAACCACAAAGACGTGCTCTACAATTTTCAATTAGTTGAAAAGGACTATTAGCTTAGTATAAAAAAAGTTTTCTTTGGATGAACGCCATATTCACTATATATGTGATTTATATAGTAATTTGCATCATGTTACACTTAGGGTTCTCAATGGGCCAGGTTGGGCCAGGTTTATCTAAACCCAAGCCTGGCCCATAGAATTATAAACCCGGCCCAAGCCCGGCCCAATTCATCACGGGTTTGAAATATAAGCCCAAACCCAGCCCAAGCTTAACTTGGCCCAACCCAAGCCCAATCCAATTCATTATGGGTTTGAAATATAGGCCCGTACTTGGCCCAGTCCAACCCAAGCCTGGCCCAACCCGTATTTGGTCTGAGCCCGGCCCGAGGCGCAACCAGCCCAGCCCAGCCCGGCCTGAGCCCAACCCATAAATTGTATTTACAAATGCAATTGATTAGTTAAGCAAAAATTTTTTTAAAAATCGATTATAGCCAACTAATCGATTGATTATGCATCTTCGAAGACATGATTTTTTTAAGTGTATTATTCTCCTTAATTTAATGCAAGGACAATAAAGTATTTATGAAACCTCTGAAAGTGACGATTAAAAACGTCCTTGATTAGTCAATTAATAGATAAAGGTATGATACAACTTGTTGATTATGTCAACTAATCGATTATTAGTTAAGGGCAGTGTCATTAATCACCTGATTATTTTTTATCAGAGGCCTACCCCCCTCCCTCTTCCTTAATATATAAATAGTCAGGTTCTTATATATAATTTTAACTTTTTTTACCCCCCTCCCCCCTAAAAAATCACCTGATTTTTGTTACTCCCCTAATCGATTAATCGTCGACAATCGATTAGTTGTTTAATTAAAATATATATAAAGTCGTTGATATTATCTTTCTTTATTAAGGCACTTAAGGGCGACTGTTAAATTGTTGTCCTTCCACTTGCATTTAGAAACTGTTCCAAAGCCTCCAACGCCAATTACTTTTTTTAAGCCAATTCAAAAAATTTTGTTATATTTTTTTTTTTACTAAAAACCAATCATAAGATTGGTTAAAACGCGGGTATATACTACATAATCAAATATAAGATGCATATAGTACTAGATGCACGATTATTATATGAAATTTTAATAAACTAAAATATCGGCTATGCGTAAAAGAATTCATAACCTAATTAGAATTAACGAGCCTAAGAATTTAAAACTTATAGATAAATCGAATTCTGAAAAAATCATAAAGAAAAAAAGAGGCACAATTGTAGCAAAAAAAAAAAATGCAATTGCAAAAAAAAAAAAAACTAAAAAGAAAAATACTGCCAGTTTAATTCATGCCCAAATCTTCCGCATTATTCAACCAATCTTGTCCAAGCATTAATATTTCAACAGATTCGGGAGTAAGATTCGAGCGATAATCATCGACGACTCTCCCGGCTGTACTAAATATCTAAGCATAAAATAACAGATTAACTGATTAGTATATTTTTAAAATTATATAAAAATAAATCGAAGTCAAAAATTTATTTACCGCTTCGGACGCTACAGAGGTTATTGGAATGGCAAGGATGTCCCTTGCCATTAATGAAACATTGGGACATTTTTGTTGATTCATTTTCCACCAAGCTAGAACATTAAATGGCTCAGAGCGAGAGCAAGAGAAATGTGGATCTGAAAGATATTGCTCAAGCTCATCAAATTCTGTCTTATTGACATTGAGAAAAGCATCAAAGTCTCGCATATCTTCATTATCATCCTGAAAAACGTCTGAAGAACCGTTTGCTAGTAATGCTACAGTATCAACTGTATTTTGTGCATAAGTTGAATTGTAAATAGTTGTAACTCTACAATAACAGATAATTATTAAAATAATAAATAGTAATGTACAATCGAAACTAGGGATATTATCCTGCTTAAAACGCTCAAAATCGGCTAAGGTCACTTATTTATTTTAATAAGTTATTTTTTTTACACAGGATAACTAGAGATGGGTTTCATGCATGCGTATGATTCCTTAATCGTGCGCATTCACGCGCATGTTTCGGAATCATGCGCATTTTATCCCATCTAAATTTTAAAGTAAATATAATTTAGGTATTGTCGGGCAGAATGGATGAAAAAAAATGAATGAACATAAAAGAGAGCAAAATCAGGGAGCACATATCCGATATTTTCCAAAGGGAAAATAAAAAACCAAAATTACATCATGCAATATCATGCACATTTTATATAACATGCGCATGTTATTATAAAATGCGCATTTTTCCCATTACTAAGTATACACCCCTAATCAAAACAAAAATGATACTAGACTAAATTTGACAATAACTTACTTCGATTTAATTATAGCTAGCTTTTCTTCTGCTTCAACATGTGACAAATTCATTTTCTGCTTGTACAGGTAAGTAAGTAACGACATTTTAAAACGAGGATCCAATATTGACGCAATGCAGTCCATATCTCCCGTATCTGCCCAATATTTGTCAAACTTAGATTGCATTGGGTCAATCATTCGAAAAAGAAAGAGATCTAAGTTATCAGTATTTTGGAGGTGTAATCTAATTTTTAATAATTGAGGAAGAAAAATATTTGCAGTAGAATAGGCGTTTCCTGATATAGCATTGGTAACTGAATTAATGTAGAAGTTAGTTTACACTCACAGCAAAATATAAATTATGACATATTTGTGTATATTGCTTACTATCGTAAAATGGCTTTAAAAAATCGCATAAACTTATAGCCTGTTCCCACTCTTCATCAAAGGTGCAATTGGTCCGAAACTAGAATCTCGATATGCAAGACGCTCAAATACTTCTCTATATGGGATAGTAGATATTAACATAACATACGTTGAATTCCAGCGAGTAACTACGTCAAAAGCCGGTCGCTTGCTTGAAGCAAGTTCATTAAAAAACCCAGTAACATAATCCTCGAAGATTTGCTGCCGACGTTCTGAACTATAAATCCAATTCACACAATCCCGGATCTATAACATCAACTACACGTAAGTAAGTCAACTCTCTTAAATCTTATAATGAACTAAAAAAAGAGAACATTTTATTATAAATAATTACACTGATTATATTTAATTATATTTAATATAATATAATAAAATCGCTTTACTCACGAACAGTGTTTACAACATCATATTTTCATTCTTAACAGATTTTAAATATAAAAAAAATTTTTTTTTCTCTCTATCAAGCTGACCGAATATATTGCGAACTTCAAAATTTGAGTATCATTTGAATGCTTTTTTATCTATATACTATCCCAATGCTACTAAAACATGCTTAAGACGTCACCATAGCAATAACCAAGATTGCACTCCTTGCTGTAATTGCTCTTGAGAAAATCTAAATATTATCTAAATTTTTTCTATAAGCAGGCCTTGCAAGTTTGATATAACAACTAGAAGTCCTAGAAGCAATTTCAGGCTACAATCTGATGCAACTATTAAACAGTTGTTATGTATATTTGCTGCGTTCACCCTTGACAAATTATATCGTCTATTATTACTTTGTTCTATTGATATAAATTTAAGGGATCCATTGATTTCTTTATTTTAAAATTTGTTATTTCCTATAAGCAGATAAGAGTGCACATCCTGAGTAGTACCTATGATTTTTGTAGACTTCGAGGTCACATTGTCCACTACAAATTCTTAGGGCAAATTTAAATAATGCTTATATAATTTTTTTTCATTCTTAGTTTACAACTTTGCTGCATGGCTACTTGGTTTTTTTTCGGTTCAATAAGGCGCTTATGCTTTCGGTTCGTTAAATAGTCATGCCGTCCACTATTTGCCAAAGAAGAATTATTGCGAAATATTCTAGAAACTTTTGTGGATGCTTGTCGTATTGGTAAAAGTGCTAAATATTATATTTTCTATCTGAGTAAGCCATCACAATTAGCTGATTTTTATAAGTAGATGCACTCACTATGTTTTTTTTTTTTTTTCTAAATAGTGCCGATATTAAAATAAATTGAAAAGTTGCACTGCATACGAATACACGACTAATTATGTAACCCATGCCTATTTAAGATCTAAAAACCTGAATCTTGTCATAAAATTCGAGAGTGTAAATAGTTATCAAAGTAACATATAAGCTATAATACAAGTAGTAGATCGTATGGTACATACCGTTAGCTTATTTTATGCATCGGTAACTAATTCGTTTAGAGAGAGTTGACGGTAGTATATTTAAAATTCCATAAAAATATCAACCTATTTACCACCTAGCTCACGATGTTCTTAACCACTTTGAGCCCATCGGTTACTATGAGGTTCAAGATATGTGCGCAACAGTGCTGATGCAACAAGCTTCCACCTGCAACAAGTACGTTTTGTTCAGTGAACTTATGTTTTATATCTGTTATTGCGGCGCTGTTGCTGGTTGCATTGTCCAAGATAATTGCTAGTGTCTATAAAATAAAATAACAAATATATTAATAAATATATTAATAAAAAGAACTTACTAAGTTACTAAATACCCACTTTAGACACAATATTCCAATCTTCAAGGCATTTAAAAAAGGTAAAACTAATAGCGATTCCAGTGTGTGGTGCAGGTACTAATCTAAATGCCAAGAGAATTTTTCAAAGATTCCAATCTTTGTCGATAAAATGACCTAGTTGAGATGCAATAAATAAGCAACTAGAAAAAATAAATACATACGTACTAAAAAATATATATATACATGTAACAGCCATGTAACCAAGATTTTGGTTTGAGGTCCAAAGATCGGTTGTGAAACTTAAGCGTCCAGGAGTATCTTGTATCATTATATGAACTTTTTCTGCAAAATCATCAACATGATCTTTACAATCTGCACGTGTTGTATTAGTACACATTACTTTGAACTGTGGTCGCAAATTTCCAAGAAGCTTCAAAAATCCTTTGTGCTCAACCATGTGGAATGGATAACCATGTGTAAGAATCATATCAGCCAAATCTTGGCGGCTTCTCTCTTAAGAGAAGCTATAATTAACAATACCAGATGTGGAAAGTTGTATTTGCAATTGTTGCTGCGATTCATCTTTAAGGTATTTACTGCATTTGGTATTTTTTAGATGACGGATCATGGCGCTTGTGCCTGTTTTAGCATCGTATTTAAAATCATCTTTACAATATGTGCATTGGGTGCGGTCCTCTAATATTATAATCATATTGAGATTTAATATATTAAATGGAATTTATTGATTATTTAAATTTTTACTTTGAGGGGTATTTTTGACAAAATGTCCTTGTTTGAATATCCATGACTCAACATTGCTTGTTTTACATTTCTTAATAGCAGGAGTTTTGTCTGAACTCTCATTTTCATTAATATTTGATTCCATGCTTATTTTAGTTACAGATAATTATAGAAGTTTAAATGAAATAGTAACGAGTAATTGTATTGTTTTAGCGTAGTGTAATATTGTTAAAAAAAAAAGGGCCATTGTTCTTTTAAATTAATTTAAAAAATCTAATTTCCATGTGGTTTTGTTTCTATTTTCGTATTTCATTACAAACCAAGCGAAAAAAAAAGTAGAATTAAAAAATGATTTTTTTTATTAAACTAATTTCAAGCCATAGATAGTTAGTGAATTTATATGATTAAAAAGTCAAATTATGCCTATATTTGTATAAGACACAAAGAAAAAGATCGAACTAAAACTATATAAAGTCAATTGGCTATTTTATAACCGGTTAGGGTCAGTCATTTCTATATATATATTTAGATATGTTCTTAGGCAACAAAAAGTTAAACACAACATAAAAAATACCTTGGATCGAGTTAATGATTTTAGTATTATTATCGTTATTGTTATTTTGAATACTTAGCCAATATGTTCGGTGTGTAAAGAAATAAAACTTTAATATCTAATTTTAAACTTAATAGATCTCTAATCAATAGGAACTATATATTTTTAATAGGTATTACTGAGTTTTATCGGGCCTTTTTATAATACCTGGGCCCAGCTCATTATTTTACAAGCCCAACCCAAGCCCGGCCCAATTAATCGCAGGCCTAAAAATTTGGGCCCAGGCCCGGCCCACTATTTTACAAACCCAACCCAAGCCCGGCCCAATTAATCACAGGCCTAAATTTTGGGCCCAGGCCCGGCCCAACCCACAAACTACCGGGTTTGGCCCGGCCCATTGCAAACCCTATGTTACACTATGATTATTCTTCAGCTAACTGGCGAATTACCAATTAAAATTATTTTTTTAAAAATATAAAACAAGAGGAGAAAAAACTCTTTCCAACGATCACTTGGACCAAATTTTCCTACCGAAAGAATACATAAATTTTCTTGTTAGAGAGTTGCCTATACATAAAGTATAGTAGGACAACACAGAAATACGGTTCTTATAAAGGTCAATCGTGCTGGAGGACTCCTTTGTATATTTAATATGCAAACCAGAAGTCTCCTCTTACAAAATAACTGGCAGAAGGTGGTGCCTTTGTACGAAAAATTTTGGTAAGGATATGAGTTTTTCTCTGTCGACAAAGTATCCTGTGGTAAAACAGTGGGGAATACCAAGAAAATGAGTTTTCTGGACTCATGCTTCTTCAAGTTTGATACAAGTGACTCCCTCCTCGCTTTCGCTCTACTTCCTGTTTTCTTCAAATTTTTTCGAAAAAGTGGGCGATTTAGCTTATCTCCAGTAAAAGATCATTATTGTTTATAGTTTCTATCTTCGAACGAACTTAGTAGAATGCAACCATGTATTTGTTTTGGACAACATATCACTACTCCATGTAACAAGAATCTTACATCTATGGTTAAAGAGATATTCGAAAATGAAATGTCAGTTGAAAAAGTCTATTAATATTAAAGCGAAGCTTTACAATAGAGATATACAATTGTTGTAGTTGTTATATAGTTTTTGTTTATGCCTGGCACAGATTATAATAGTGTACTTATCATAGATTGTTTCTTTTTTTCTGCCTTTTTCTTTAGTTTTCTTTTTCTTTGTTGCATTTATTTTGAATTTCGTTTAGTTTTTAGTATTACTCCTCTTTTTTATCTTCCCTTTTATTTTCTTAATATGTTTTATTTTTCTTAGTTAGTTGGAATTTGAATCCTTTTGCTCAAGAAGCTTGGAGAAGAAGGTTTAGGAAAAAAGTAGGCAATCATGATAAGTTAGGATGTAAACACTAAACAATGATATATTAAGCTGTCATGCAGAAGACTTGATATGGAGTTAAAGTTTACTATAGCAGATCGAACATGGTTAATTTGGACTTTAGTCACAAAGAGCCGGGTTAGTCAGTATTTAAAATTTAGATAGGCTATAGCCTTAACTTGTATAAAACCTTAGCGTTAAGTATATAAACCTAATAAAGTACTGGCATGATTGCCGAATTAAAAAAAAAAAAAACAAGAAGAGAAGAAAAATTAAGCTTAAAAATCAAATTAAAATTTTACCAATTTTGTACAAAACAAAAGAATTTTACTAAAATGCACCTATAGTGTTTTACACCATATTACACAAAACTATTAGAATAGCCAATCAAAATTTAAGATTAGGTGTAACAAAAAATTTTGTTTTTTTGTTTATTTTTTTAAAAAAACGTTCATATTGCAAAATTTTGCTTATAAAACTACCTTTGGGGCTCTAATAAAAAAATTACTTGCTAAATTTTGTGTATACTAATGCCTCCAATAAAATTCCAGGCCTTACCCTAACCCTAAAGTAATTAAAATTTATTTTTTGTTTTATAAAAATTTATTTTTTTGTTTTTGTTATACGGATTTGCAAATCTAATTTACTTATGGTGGTAAAACACTATAAGTGCGTTTTATAATAATTGAAACAAAAATATAATTTTACCAAAACAAATATTTAAAGGTAGGATTTTTGTTTACATTAGGTCCCTGTAATTTAGGGCTTTTTTTGGCCAAAAAAAAATGATCTACAATATTATCCAATTAAAAATAGGGTCCCATTAATTTAGGGCTTATAAATCATGCATAAAGACCCTACCCTTAACAATTTTAAAATAATAACTATATGTAAAATTATGTCCTGAACAACTTTATTTAGGCGACAAAAGTAGGTTACCTTGTAAGAAAAATGGGCTACCTATGTATTAAAGTTAAAATTTTTGGGTTTTCAATATAAAAGCTTTTTTTTAATTAGGTAATCTACTTTGGGCCCTTAAGCAAAGTTGTTAAGCATATAATTCTACTTATAAATAAAGTTGCAACAAGTTTTTTTAGACCTTTTACTAAATGAAAAATGTAATTAAAGTTAAAAAGAAAATTTTTTTAAAAAAAAATTTTTTTAACTTTAATCTCATTCTATACTTAGGAAGCTTCCAGAAATCAGCTGATTTTTGTTTACTATGAGTCCATCTCACTCCTACCTCACCCACCCATACCTGATACCCCAATTAGCCAATCAGATTTTACGATTATTAAAAAGTTAAATATAATATTTAATAGTAAATAACTTTTGATCTACTGGACCAAATTTGATGATTTAACTACCAAAATAATCCTCTCAATAAGAGGATTCAAGTGAGCCCAAAATCGTTAAAATCCAATCACTGAATCCTTGATCAGAATAGATTTGTGTTACTATAAAAGTTCTATAATTTATTAAATAATTATAACCTATTTATAGTAACACAAATTTTTTTCGATCTTAGGATCCTGTGATTGGATTTTAACGATTTTGGGCTTGTTAGTATCCTCTCATTGTGAGGATCATGGTAGTAAAATCATCAACATTGGCCCAGTAGATCAAAAGTTATTAACAATTAAAAATTAATTTTTAATTGTTAATAACTTATAATCTACTGGGCCAATTTTGATGATTTTACTACCAAAATGATCCTCACAATGAGAGGATTCTAACAAGCCCAAAATCGTTAAAATCCAATTACAGGATCCTAAGATCGAAATAAATTTGTGTTACTATAAATAGGTTATATTTAAAGGTAGAGGGTACGTAAATCATTTTATATAGTATTTATATGGTATTTTGAAATTTTCATATAAAATTGATATATGCTACTAATAAAACTTTTTTAAATTACAACTAATTTTTATTAAAATTTTACAAAATATAAATAAAACAATTTATCTATTATGGTAAAATTTGAACTATTATTATATTTCAATTATTATAAGGGAAAATAAATTTGTCGCACCCGCGACTTGTCGCATCCCCTAGTTCAGCCAATCAAATCGCACGATTTTATAGGCAAAAAAAAGCTTTTTTTTAAAATTAAAAATTTTACATAATAAAGTGTAAAATTTATATAAAATAGCATGCCATATAACGTAAAATTAAGTTATAAAGATTGATTGTCTTAGTAAAAAAAACGGTTTAAAGTTAGCACATATAAAACTTTTTTTTTACTAAAACAATCTACCTTTTTAACTTAGAAAAAGTTATTTAGCATAAAATTTTACATATAATTCTTGAACGTAAAGATAGATTTATATTAGTAAAAAAAAAGTTTTATATGTGCTAACGTTCGAAATTTTTGATTTTTCTTATAAAACGTTTTTTTACTAAGATAATCTATCTTTATGACTTAGAAAAAGTTGTTTAGAATAAGATTTTACATTATATACTTTGATATTGCTTATTTATTTTTACATTTTACTATTAAAATTTTGAATTTTTAAAAAGAGATTTGCTATTTATCAGCTCCAGTGATCATCGCCGGTATCACGTGATTTTAATCATCCAATAGAATATTGTAAAACACTAATAAATCATTTTATTAAATATTCTGTAAAACACTATCAAATTTTTATAATTAAATAATAATAAATCCTAATATAAAAAAACCTATCTAGATCACTATTGGTAAGTACAGCAAATTCTTTCCAGTAAACCACTTTAACAACAGCTCTTTCTAAATCAGCCTGTAAGTATGATATCCGAATTTTTATAGTAAATCACTATATCATGATAAATCCAATGCAAAACATAACTCACCACACTAAAATAGCCGCTAAGACAGTACCTGAATTTTTTATAGTTATCACAAGAGCCGGTAAGTACAGTATTCGAAATTTTTTGCATATAAATCCGATAAAAACCTTTCATAACTCACTTCATTATAATCAATCTAATATTTGATCATCTTCCGGATCATAAACTATATCTCAACCAGTAAGCAGTATCCAAATTTTTATGACACATTACTACAAATTATAATCAATTATAACTCTATCCGGTAAGTACAATATATATAAAATCACATCAACCAGATATAAAATTAATATAACTCATCTCATCACAACAGCCGCTAAGATGATAAATCCAATTTAAAACTACACAACCGTATCTAAGCAATTTATCACAAAGAGCTGGTAAGTTACGTATTCGAGTATTTTGCATAAAATCACGATAGATCCGATACGATACTTGCATAACTCACCTTATTATAATTCCAGTAGGATAGTGTCTTATACAAGTCACGATCAATCCAGTATCAGCCTAAAATATCTACAAAGCCGGTAAGTACAAAATCCAAACTTTTACATTAAATCACTATAAATCATGATTAATCACGATCTATCCAATACAAACTAACATAACTCATCTCACCAAAATAGCCATAAGACAACCGAGTTATCACAAAAGCCAGTAAGTACAGTATTCGAATTTTTTGCATAAAATCACAATAAAACTTATATGACTCACCTTATTATAATCGCCAGTAAGACAGTACTATAGAAAGCATGATTAATCCAATATCAACCTAACATATCCTAGCCGGTAAGTACAACAAAATTAACAAGACTCACCTTATCAAAATAGCCATAAGACAGTATTCGAATTTTTAATATAGTATATCATGATATATTCCACGGTCCCTAATGTTCTCCCGTGAACATTTTTGATGATATTTTTATGATGATGTAATACCATGAAGATATCAAAAATTTTTACACCGTATGACATCTTCATTAAAAATTTTAATCAGAAACGTTACGGGCATAGGAACCGTGAAATATATCAGATATTACACGTGCGCCGTGAATATCATATGTTACCACAGCTTTGCCGTGCTAGCTCATGATATTTACAACAGCCTGTGCAATATCTATTATACATCCGATATAAAACTCATAGCCATATCTAGAGAGCTTTATCACAAGAACCGGTAAGTACAGTTTTCGAATTTTTACATAAATTCACAATAAATCCAATACAAATTTAAGCTACCTCACCACGATAAATACAATACCAACTTAACATACTACTATCTAAAACACTAACTCTACACGATATATTGCCTATTGTTGCTAGGTAAACCCATTTATAAACTGGCGGAAAGGCAACTCCCAAGCCAAAACGATGAGATCTCGGCAAAACTGAACCCAAAAGCCCTATGAAAATCGCGAGATTCTAGTAAAACGACCTTGAATGAAACACTAAAAACTTGGAAACCAAAAAAAAAATAAATAAATAAATAATATCGATCTGTGTAATTTTGATAAATACTGAAATAAATAATGTTGATCTGTATAACCAGTGATGATCACTGCAGGCGATACGTAGTAATTTTGTTTTAAAAAATAAAATCTTTTGTCTACAAAATTGTGCAATTTGATTGGCCGAATCAGGGTGCGACATGTCGCGTGTGCAACAAATTTCTATTCCCTTATTATAAAACACACTTATGGTGTTTTACCACTATAGGTAAATTAGATTTGCAATCTGTGTAACAAAAACAAAAAAATAAATTTTACAAAACAAAAAATAAATTTTAATTACTTTAGGGTTAGGGTAAGGCCTGGGATTTGACAGATACAGGGTGTAGATGAGATTTTCTGGGTCATATGAACACCGACCCTCCGACCATACCCGGATGATCGGTTGCGTCCCCGGTAACCCACACCCCAAATGTGTAAATCAGATATGTGAACGCATTTTTATTTTTTTTAATATGCAGTATTTTTTTTCGTTGTTATTCTAACTTCTCTCTCTTCTTTCTTGTGGGTTCACGTTTCGCTAGTATAGCCGGCAATGAAGATCTGTGAACTAGTATAAAAGTACCAGTTCAACTTGCTATTTTTTTTTTGTGTTAGTTTTTCGTTTTACTGTGTTTCGCTGGACTAGTACTATAAATGGCACTGGAAATGGTGATTCGAATAGTGATTCAGAATGGTGATTTGGAATTGGTATAAACAGATAAGTACCAGTTCTAGTTGCCCTGTCTTTCTTTTTTCTTGTATATTTTTTAGTTCTATTAACGTTTTCTCTTTTGTAGATTTGTATTTCGCTGGGCTTGGGTTAGAGCTTTGACCCGGGTCAGATAATAGTGACCCGACGGGTCAGATGTTTAAACCGGGTCATGACCCAAGTCAACGGGTTATGCGAACAATTATAAAGTTTTTTGCTTTTTCAATTACTAAATTAGGAAAGCAATTGAATTTTATGAATCTATGTAACAATGGATCATAAATTCGATTGTTTTCCTAATTTGAAAAGATCGATAAAGTATGTTCGCTTTAATAGAAATCATGTACCAAAAACTATCGTCATAATATGGTATTTAAGGATAGTTTAAACTTAAGTCGATTATTTTTACTTACTATTTGCTATGATTCCAAATTTTTTTGTTAATTTTAATCGAATTTTTTATTTTTTATTTTTTTTACGGAGACGCTCAGAGGCGTATTTTATAATAATTAAATTTGAATGCTTTATTCTTCTCCGTTACCATATTTATTACGTACCAGAAATTTTTGCATATTCTGATATCACAAATAGTTAAAGCCAAGTGATGCATTATCTAAATCAGCTAAAACTTTAGAATTGGAGTAGAAAAGAAACGATAATGGTACCTGGGTAATGAGCGTTTAAATTTTTTGTATTGTACATACCTATATAAAGTTTTTAACTCCCAAATTTTTTCGCTAGGTCGCTTATTATTATTATCAAGAACTAGCAAAAGTTGCAGATTTTGATTATCCAAGCAAAGAAATTATGAATGATGAAGATTTGGATGGTATAGCATTAGAGCCTGAAAATGATATGGCGTTAGAGCCTGAAAATAATATTGTGACAGAGTCTGAAAATGTTGATTTAAATTGGACAGAATCTGATAATTCAGATATTAATGAAGACTCTGTGTTATCACAATCTAGTAGTCAAATTTTAGTTAAAAAGCACAAAAAAATCAAAAAACCGGGTGGTAGCCCCGTTAAACTATTTTTTGAGACAAAATTAATTAAGAATATAGAATATTGGTTTTGTCGTCATAAATTCTGTAATCCACGAATAAAATATTTAAAAGATGATTCCACTTCGAATTAATGCTATCATATGAGAAATAGACATCATATTTCACGAGCAATAATAGAAGGTGGTCGAGTAAAGGTTGTGGTAAAGGAGAATAATAAGTGTGAATTTTCTGTAATATCAAAATCCTCACAAACAACAATAGTGCAAGTGTTCGAAAAAATTAAAAAATATATACCTACTAACCCGAAACAAAAAAATCTTGATTACAATATAGCTGCCTTTATTGTCGAAAAACTCTAGCCATTTTCGATAATTCAATCACGGCCATTTAAAAGAATAATCGAGGGGCTTGATGTACAAGCCAATGTGCTTGGTTATGACCGTTTAAAGAAAATTTTAATAAATTCCGAGGACAAGGTTCTGCAGAACCTCTGTGAATGCACACTTGATAGTGCTGAAATTAGTTATATATCATTTACCATTGACTAGTGCTCCTAGGTCCGGTCCGAGTCTGGTCCAGTCCGGGTCCGATCCGGGATCAGACCAGACTCAGACTCTAAATTTTACTAATTTCAGACTTCAGACCAGACTCAAACTCAACTATAAGTCTGGTCCGGGTCTGGTTTGAAGTCTGCAGACTGGTCTGAGTCCAAATATATTTATATGTATTTTTTGGCGCTGAACAAGTTTACTTAGTGCATTTTGTTAAAATAAATTAGTAAAATTTTATGAATCATAAGATTTTATAGAATTTTATTAATAAAATTTTATAAAATCTTATAATTCACGAATATTTATTAATTAATTCTAGCAAAATGCACTAAGTAAACTTGTTCAGCACCTAAACATGCATCAAAACGGCTGTTTTGTTTTTATTTTACTTGTAATTTAGAGATTTGATGCACAATTTTGGATTTTTGATCAAAAAAGACAAATTTTAACATCTTATCTCCAAATTTCAAGTAAAATAAAAACAACTCTGCTAATTTAATGTATTTTTAGGTGCTAAACAAGTTTACTTAGTGTATTAAGTTAGAAATAATTAGTAAAATTTTGTGAATCATAAGATTTTATAGAATTTTATTAATAAAATTCTATAAAATCTTATAATTCACAAATTTTTATTAATTAATTCTAACAAAATGCACTAAGTAAACTTGTTCAGCACCTAAAAATACATTAAATCGGCAGGGTTGTTTTTATTTTACTTGAAATTTGGAGAAAAGATGCATAATTTTGGATTTTTGATCAAAAAAGTCAAATTTAAGCATCTTTTCTCCAAATTTCAAGTAAAATAAAAACAACCCTGCCGATTTAATGTATTTTTAGGTGCTAAACAAGTTTACTTAGTGCATTTTGTTAGAATTAATTAATAAAAATTTGTGAATTTTAAGATTTTATAGAATTTTACTAATAAAATTCTATAAAATCTTATGATTCACAAAATTTTACTAATTATTTCTAACTTAATGCACTAAGTAAACTTGTTCAGCACCTAAAAATACATTAAATCGGCAGGGTTGTTTTTATTTTACTTGAAATTTGGAGAAAAGATGCATAATTTTGGATTTTTGATCAAAAAAGTCAAATTTAAGCATCTTATCTCCAAATTTCAAGTAAAATAAAAACAACCCTGCCGATTTAATGTATTTTTAGGTGCTGAACAAGTTTACTTAGTGCATTTTGTTAGAATTAATTAATAAATATTCGTGAATTATAAGATTTTATAAAATTTTATTAATAAAATTCTATAAAATCTTATAATTCATAAAATTTTACTAATTTATTCTAACAAAATGTACTAAATAAACTTGTTTAGCGCCAAAAAATACATATAAATATATTCAGACTCAGACCAGTCTGCAAACTTCAGACCAGACCCAGACCAGACTCAGACTTGACTAAAAAGTCTGAATATATAAGTCTGAGTCTGGTCCAAAAATCAGTCCAGACTCAGATTTGACTAAAGTCTGGTTCGAGTCCGGTCTGTAGGAGTACTACCACCGACATGTGAACGTCTAATAATGGTGATCCGTATATCGGTCTTGCCCTTCACTGGGTTAATGATAATTTTCAAACAAAAAAAATGATCGGTAACATTTCGTATCTCCCATATCCCCATACTTCTGAACGTCTTTTAAATAAAATTACTAAAATTTTAGATAATCTTCAGCTTAAACATATTACAGTTAGTGGTATGGTTGATAACGGGTCAAACATTAAATCGTGTTTAGAAAAACTAAATCGAAAATACGGCATTTTTAAAATTCATTGTTTTGGGCATACTTTATAGCTTGCCATTAACGATGCATTGAAAGAATGTTTCGAAATTACTAATTTAATAAAAAAATGCAAAGAAGTTGTATTGCATTTTAGTGGAAGCCCTAAGCAGAAACAATTTCTTCTCGAAGCTCAAATAGAGATGAAAGACTGTGATAAATTTCTTTTTGTAATTCGTGATGTTTCGACGAGATGGAACTCGACATTTTATATGTTAAACCGGTTAATAACTCTTAAACTAGCAATGTATAAATACAAGTCTTTTTTAGCCGAAATTAATGAGATCAGTTCACTACGAAGCTACGAAGAAAAGGAGCTATCGTCGAATGAATGGGAAAAAATAGCAGACTTAGTTAAATTATTGTATCCTTATGAAATTATTTCAAAAAAACTATCAGGATCAACATATCCGACACTTTCTCAAGCGTGGTTTGCAATTAATTTTATTAAAATAAAACTTGACAGTGCAATAGTAAATTATATCGATATTCAGAAATTTAAAAGTCTTCTTAGTAAATCAATTCGGAAACGTTTCTCAGAACTGACAAAACCTATTCGTCTTGCTGCTTTCTTCGACCCACGGACCAAAGATATGCACATTTTTACAGAAGAAGAGAAGAATCATACAATTTCAGAAGCACGAATAGAATATCTTGAATTGGCTAATAGTTATTATAGGGATAGTTTATTAGATACAGCACTTAATGATATAATAAATAGCGAAGAAGATATTTTCTCAGATCCTGTAGCTCAAGAATATTCAAGTTAGGATGATGGTGATAATATTGCTAACCGTGAATTTAATTCTTACCTATTACTACCAAGGGTTCCAAGCGATACAGAGATTCTTCAGTGGTGGGCCTCAAGAAAAGCCGATTATCCCGTACTTGCAAAACTTGCCCGCAAATATCTTTCAATTCCGGCCACGTTGGTACCATCCGAACGCCTTTTTTCTTCCACAGGTCTCACTATTACCGAAAAAAGAACAAGCCTTAATTCTGAATTCGTCGAATCAATCTTGTTCCTTAAAGCAGCTCTAAAGCTTTGGCCCGTCTCACATGTTTTTGGTTAGGTAAGAAAATTTTATATCAAAATGGTTTAAAACAATTGAATTTAGTAATTTA
>QKWP01001073.1:40303-51096 GCA_003550325.1 Gigaspora rosea
AGACAATAAATAAATATGCTGTAGACGATAAATAAATATGTTATAAACAATAAATAAATATACAGAAAAAAATCGGAAATAACTTATAAAGCGATTTTTGGTTAATCGATTATAGTCGCTTCATAGTAAAGTCTAAATTTTACTAAGCAAATCGATTAAAGTCGCATAAGTAACATTGTTCAGCAGATCAAAATACGCGTACCCTAAAAATTTCATACAAATTAGAGAACTTTCTATTATTTGACTTTTAATTTTTACGTTCAACAGATTTTTTTTTATAAAAAAAAAACCGTTGAACGTAAAAATTAAAAGTCAAATAATAAAAAGTTCTCCGATTTGTATGAAATTTTCAGGGTATGCGTATTTTAATCTGCTAAACAATGTTACTTATGCTTATGCGACTTTAATCGATTTGCTTAGTAAAATTTAGACTTTACTATGTAGCAACGTTCATCGATCGTATGGGTAGCTTATTTTCGGAACTAAAAATTTTGTTGTTGAATTTGAACATGGTTAACTACCGTCCTTCTTTTTCTAGATAGGTTTCTGATTTTCGTCACTTTTTTTTGTGTAATTATGTTTTTGGCTTTGGTGGTTAACATGATCATACTGGTACTTAGATCTGAAATTGTATAATTTATAGTAAATTTGAACTTATATGATAATTTTGTATAAAGCTTTTAATAAAATTAAGTGTATAAAGTTATATTAAAATTTTGAGTCTGGATCTTAGTTATATATGTATTCTTCGGGTCCTGGTTTGACCTGGTCTTTTGAACTGATATAAGCAGTCCCTGGTCCGTAAATTAAGACCAGTCCAAATAAATTGGTTCATAACAAATCCTGTGATCACTTAATTTAATATTAGAGATGCCCAAATTAAACTATTATTGCATGATTCTCTCTATCATAGCATGGAAGAGAAGGATCAATAACATATGATCCCTCTTTAAATACATATCCTTTTCAGAAATTTTTATACTCCTCATAAACACAAATTAATCCCTTTACATGACCTTCCTAATATATACTTGGTTATGTATAACATGATCTCGCAATAATGCTGCTTCGATGATAAGCAAGCACAAGAACAAGATCTATTAAAAATATAACTGTACTAAATCGAACTTGTTCAAGTTTAGATAGTATTGCAGATGCAAAAAAATAATTAAAATGACATTAGTTGATTTACAAAATTAAAAATTTACAGGCTCTTGACAATCCAAACAAGATAATTTCTAAATCAGCTACTGTTTTTATACAATTATTTTTTATTAAGGAGTTATGAACTACAGTGCAAAAAAAAAACATTTGTGAGAATAGAAATCTCAAAATTATTTTTTTAGATAAAATACTATGTTTCACATTATAACTTGTAATTCCTATGACTTGAACTTCTAAAATTCGAATATCTTAACAAGGCACTTTCCCTGATGCCATTTACATGGATCATATTTCTTGTTTCCATTACTGAGACTTGAATTTTTGATCAAAAAAAAGAATCTATGACCTGATGAAGTTAGTATCCAAAATCTCGTTTTTGAATCTATTGTGCATACACTTTCATAAAGTGATTACCCGATTTAAGATGCTTGATGATAACTAAAAATAAAAACTACCAAATAGGTTAATTAAGAGCGTTTTTTTTTAAAAAAAATTAGCAAATCTTATAGTTATATAAAAAAAAAACAAAATTCTTCGAACATGATTAAAAAGATAATTTTAGTCATAGTTATGATCTAAATAAGAATGAATAAAAAATTAGAATAATTTGCTAAATTAATAAAATTAAGATCGACTATGAAAGTATTTTTGGCATACCAAATACTTTCGGCAAATGAGTGTAAAATCCGTATCGTTCCATCTCTAATTCTTGTAGCGATTAATTAACTTGTTTAGTTTACTAGAATAATAAATATAAGATTTCTTTTTATAGTTAGTAATTATGATTTCATGACAATATTTTCGATAATGTGTATACAAATGACCAACAATTACAAATTTGATCATTAGTATTTAATAAATTAAACCCTTAATAAAAAAAATTATATAAAAAAGAGTATACTGTATGTCTTGCCTATTATAATTATTCTTTATAAAAAAAAAAAAAGCTAACATCAACTCTTTTGAACATTATATGGCGGACATTAGCTCTTCTAAAAATTGAATGATTTTTAGCCTGAAGAGAATAACCTCTTTGAGAATAGTTCTTCAGATCTTAATAGCCAAGTATCTTAGAAAACAAATACTACTATTTCACCACCTTGAAGATTAAGAAAACGGAGTTCAACAATTTGGCCTTATTTTAACACTAACACAACTGACCATCCTGGATAGGGCTGTTAATGGAGTATTATACTTCAAAGTAATTAAGGAGTATAAACCACTCCATACTGCGTGGTTTAAGCAAAACACTACTCTAGATTATTTAATTTTATTAAAGGCATGTCAGATATTAGCTGAGATCAATTTACTATAGAGCTGCTCCCCTCCCACCACCTGAGATATTCTATAGTGTGCTCGGCCAATCAGATAACACTTTCAGTTACACAAATACCTCTAAAAGTTTTATTATCGAATACATAATAAAAATATATTATATATAGATAGATGGGTTTACTGCTAATATAAAATAAACAAAATACTTAAAGATGTGACACACTGTAAAGCAACTTTGTGCTACAACCAAATTTTATATCATAGAATTATTTAAAATTCCATTTGTTAAAGTACTCCATAGGGAGTTATAAAAATCAAAAAAAAAAAAAATCCATTTGGGTTCATTTCGTGGACACTTGTGTGTCGAAATATCATTCTTTTATTATACTACCCAATTTGTATCTATTATGTCAATGTGATTAACTAACTAGCAACGTAACTCGTGGCTTCGCTCTTAAAAATATTTACAGTCACATTTTCTAAAAAGGCTTTTGTTTATAAGTATGATCTGTTGATACAAATAATTTGGCGAAGTTGGGTATTGTGATAAATTGATCGGATTTAGATATCTAAAAAACAATTTATACAACAAATCAATAGTAAATAAATTGTTAAATTTAATCACGAAACCACAAGATTTTAATTCATCACAATACCCAATTTCCTTGAATATATATTTGTTCCTAAATATTGATAAAAAAAGATAAAATTAAAAGGATCATTTAGCTTATTTTGTAAATGGTGCGATTAATGAATAATAAAAATAGACAACAAACCTGTGTCAAGTCATTCGTTTTCCTCACGCATACATACAAAGGTATAAAAAATTGTAGTACTTGAAATAAATCAGTATAAAAACAAATAAGAAATAAATACTTTCCTTAATCATTAATATTCGATATCTACGATCACCTTATATGAAATGCAACAGTATTTTGCTACTCCGAAATTTAATAAAAAATCTATCTACAAAAATCCAGAAACGCATTATCATTATTTTACAAATGCATTTGGATACCATCGAATGATTAAAGCAGAAAATCCATCATATCTGAAAAAAAATTTGTGCATGGAAGCTACAGAAGCGTGGAAACTTGTTAAAAAAAACACAAAAGATGAAATTGATGATAAAATTAAAAATATCTTTTCACACCTATTTCCATACAATCTTATGTCTCTCAACCGTTTTGTAATTCAAATCAAGCATCAACATCAGTCCACGAAACTCGGTCGATATCTATGCCATCTATTAGTGCTCCTAGGTCCGGTCCGGGTCCGGTCCGGGATCAGACCAGACTCAGACTCTAAATTTTACTAATTTCAGACTTCAGACCAAACTCAGACTCAACTATGAGTCCGGTCCGGGTCTGGTCCGAAGTCTGCAGACTGGTCTGAGTCTAAATATACAGTCAACCCTCCATAAATGCAACCTCCATAAATGCAATACCTCTCTAAATGCACGTTTTTTTCTATTCCGTAAAATGTTATTAGTACTAAATGCACGTGGCCAATCAAATTTTAGTATTTAAGATAGGTTATACAGTTTTGGTAGAAGTTATACAAACTTGATAATCTAATTTTTAAAAGCTGCAATTTAATTGGCTCTCTCTAAATGCAAACCTCCCTAAATGCACGTTATAGGCTTGTCCCTACGAGTTGCATTTATGGAGGGTTGACTGTATTTATATGTATTTTTTGGCGCTAAACAAGTTTACTTAGTGCATTTTGTTAGAATAAATTAGTAAAATTTTATGAATCATAAGATTTTATGGAATTTTATTAATAAAATTTTATAAAATCTTATAATTCACAAATATTTATTAATTAATTCTAACAAAATGCACTAAGTAAACTTGTTCAGCGCCTAAACATGCATCAAAACGGCTATTTTTTGATTTTATTTTACTTGTAATTTAGAGATTTGATGCACAATTTTTGGATGTTTGATCAAAAAAGACAAATTTTAACATCTTAGCTCCAAATTTCAAGTAAAATAAAAACAACCCTGCCGATTTAATGTATTTTTAGGTGCTAAACAAGTTTGCCTAGTGCATTTTGTTAGAAATAATTAGTAAAATTTTGTAAATCATAAGATTTTATAGAATTTTATTAGTAAAATTCTATAAGTTCTTAAAATTCACAAATTTTTATTAATTAATTCTAACAAAATGCAATAAGCAAACTTGTTCAGCAACTAAAAATACATTAAATCGGCGGTGTTTTTTATTTTACTTGAAATTTGGAGAAAAGATGCTTAAATTTGATTTTTTTTGATCAAAAATCCAAAACATGCATCTTTTCTCCAAATTTCAAGTAAAATAAAAACAACTCTGCCGATTTAATGTATTTTTAGGTGCTGAACAAGTTTACTTATTGCATTTTGTTAGAATAAATTAATAAAAATGTGTGAATTTTAAGAACTTATAGAATTTTACTAATAAAATTCTATAAAATCTTATGATTCACAAAATTTACTAATTATTTCTAACTTAATGCACTAAGTAAACTTGTTCAGCACCTAAAAATACATTAAATCAGCAGGGTTGTTTTTATTTTACTTGGAATTTGGAGATAAGATGTTAAAATTTGTCTTTTTTGATCAAAAATCCAAAATTGTGCATCAAATCTCTAAATTACAGATAAAATAAAAACAAAACAGCCGTTTTGATGCAAGTTTAGGGGCTGAACAAGTTTACTTAGTGCATTTTGTTAGAATTAATTAATAAATATTTGTGAATTATAAGATTATATGAAATTTTATTAATAAAATTCTATAAAATCTTATAATTCATAAAATTTTACTAATTTATTCTAACAAAATACACTAAGTAAACTTGTTTAGCACCAAAAAATACATATAAATATATTCAGACTCAGTCCAGTCTGCGGACTTCGGACCAGACCCAGACCAGACTCAGACTTGACTAAAAAGTCTGAATATAAAAGTCTGAGTCTGGTCCAAAAATCAGACCAGACTCAGACTTGACTAAAGTCTGGTTTGAGTCCGGTCTGTAGGAGCACTACCATCTATCACGATTGTTGTAGATGAAATAGTCTCTAAAAATGCAGCAGTGCAAAAACGAACACTTTCTATAAAAAAAGAAAATGCTGAAAAATTAGTTGAATTGCAAGCGACCTATGAAGTAGTCAGAGACCTTCAGCTAAAAAATAATATATTACATTGAATTCTTGAGGTAAAGCAGATAATTAACGAGGAAACAAAAAAAATTAGTATTTTAAAACGTAATGCGGCATATCAAGCAAAATCGAATGCAAAAAAATAGAAGTTGTCGTATACGATAGCCCGGTCAACCATCTCTACTTTTTGATTACCCAGATTTTCATGAGCATATACACGATTGTATTGATTTTGTAAAGGCAGATAGTAAATGAAGATATGAAGTTATTAAAGTACGGACGATTAATCGTTTTCGTTCAGTACTAGAAAATAAATATAATGAATATCTTTCAAAAACTACACTTAATAATTACCTTTTACCACAAAACTCCTCGAGTATTGCTGCAAAAGCACACTACCATCCTGCCTTAGTAGCCATTGCAAGTGTTTCTAGAACAGAAAAAAAGAACATGTTGATGAGCACTATTGCCTTGCTTCGATTAAAGGTGTTAAACAATTTGCTGCAATGTTTTCTTATTATTTGGTTGTCATCTCGCAGGACGACAAAGCAAAGGTTCCACTTGGAATCCCTGCTATTGGCAAAACCTTTTAAACAATGCAAACTATTAATGAAAATGGCACACTTGCTAATTACGATTTCCCTATAGGAGCTCATCAAAAATTAATTCCCTTAGTATATCTTGCTATTAACCCTTCAGATTCAAACAATTCACTTTGCAAAGGCCAGTTGGCTATTTTTATTTGCCCCCAATATAATGTCGGCACAAGTTCTAACACGCACATGGCAGATTTAATTACACTTACCAACCAAGAATCCTTTAATCATATTTTTGAAAACAATGGCCAAATTAAACCAATCTGGGTTTTCCTAATCGATAGGGGCCCGACAAAAATCATAAATACTTTAAGAACATTTGTAGATATAGTAGATTGTTTCAATTTCTTGATCTCGACTACCTCACAGTAAGAACCCATACTCCTGGTCAATCGGCTTATAATCCAGTTGAACGGGCCATGTCCACACTCTCTGGAAAGCTTGCCGGTATTATGTTACCTTTGGTTCTTATTTGGATAGTCAGAGTAAAGTTATTAATCAAGAGCTTGCCAAAAAAAACTTTCGTCATACTGGAGAAACCTTGTGTACACTCTGGAGCAGAGATTTAATTTTTGGAAAGAATATTATGGCCCAGTATGTTAAAGATAATCTTCCACCATTTCAAATAAAAGATAACGAAGAAAAGTCAAAGACTTTTTGGAAATGGTTGGAAAAGTATATACAAATTTGTCAGTACAGTCTTGATATTCGAAAATGTGATGACCTAATCTGTTGTCATCCTAAAGGCATAAAGAATCTGCTACTTTTCTTGCAGAAAACGGTGGTTTTCTTCCACCAGTTTCAAAGGGCTGAGATGGACATTTTCTTAATCCCATTCATATTTTACAGTATGCTGATATATTAAAATTACCAGCCTACGATGCTCATTGTCCATCTATCTCACCCGAAATGCATCAATATCTCTGCTGCACTGTATATGGAAAATATTTCCCTACGCTCAAAATAGTTACAACTCATAAAAAATCTGATCATGCGGCACAAAAAAAACATAAAGAAAGAGTACATAATGTACTTTCAAATTCACTTGATGATTTTAGCTTAAATTTGATTTCAGCTGCACCAGAAATTAACAATCGTGGTAGCATCTCAGACGGTAAATAGTAGAATAGAGGCCTGCATATATAAAAGAAAAAAAAATTAAAAAGACATAAAGTATAGAAGAAATTATTCTATAGTTTCGTGGGTTAGTTATTTCGTATGTCAAACATATATTTCGAATTATGCAACTTAACTATTAAATAAATGGCCAAACGTTTAAAAACGTTATTTGCTCGTGTTATATCTGGCTTACATGATTTTTAGCCAATCACATTAATTACAATATGATCACGTGATAAATGCCATGATGAAAATTTGATTATATATTTGGCCGGAATTATGGATTAATGTCAGCCTAAATTAAACCTGAGATATTTATATACCCCCAGGCAAGTGTTGTCACTTGGACGTTTTTTGGACACTTTGGACATTTTTTCAAATTAAAATTACTTAAAATTTTATTAAGATAATCTATTTTAATTTTTTCACCAATAAGGCCAGCACCTAAAAAAATATATAATTATATTTTTTTTAAATTACTTTATTGATTAGTTAAACATGGGACATAGGCTTGGACGATTTTGGACAATCTTGGACGTTGGACAAAAATATAGTATGGACATGTCCAAGTGACAACACTGCCCCCAGGGACACGAAAAAATTCATATATATATAGATATGAATTAAACAGATTTTTTAGTACAAAACGGTATAAAATGGAATTTTTGACAGTAACGAATTTTTGGGCAAAATTAAGCACAGTGTATGTTTAATTTGGGCCAGGTAAAATAATTAGGAACATCAGAAAATTTCAGAAGGTATCAAGAAATATGAAATATGGGTAAGTTAGTCGGGAGGTTGCAGAGTTATAGAGAGTGAGATCTCTATCTGGAAAATGTGCACTTATAGAGAGATCTAATTATGACGCATGATAATAATTACTCTAAAAGCAATATATTTTATTGTGAAGAAAAAAGGAGCACTTGCAGAGAATTGACTATATAGATAAAATAGGAGTAAAATTTTATATCGCTATAAAAAAGATTTTTTTACTATATCGAAATGAATTTTTTACAAATCAAACCGGTATTTTTCCGTGTCCCTGATACCCCCTACCTATAATATCAGCTGATATTTGACAACTCTCTTATCAAAGTAAAATACTTCGAAGCAATCTTAAATCTAAACCATTGAGTTAAAATAGTTAAAACTAGTGATACAAATCGATGAAAATTTTTCAATCGATTAGTTGATAGATCATTTTATCCAACTAATCGATTAATCGATTTTATTCAACTAATTGATTAGTTGGCGATTAATCAACTAATTGATTAATCGATTAGTTGACTAATCGATTGACCAATCGATTAATTGAATAAATAATAAACAAAACTTGGTAAAATACACGTAAGGTAGCAACTGAAAACAGCCGGGTTGACATTCTTATATGATCAATTGATTAAACGACCAATTGACTAATCAATTAATTAGTCGATTAATCAATTAGTTGGCCAATCGATTAATCGATTATTCGACTAATCGATTAATCGACTAAGTTGGGTCTGTAAAATTTAAATCGATTAGTTGTCAACTTTACAACTAATCGATTAATTCGATTTTTGATTTGTATCACTAGTTAAAACTCTGGATTAAATGTGCTCTGGAGCTATTACTCTGAATTAAAATTATATGAGTGCTATCTGTAAATGAATATTATTACTATAGCGAATTTAATTCTAAAGAATTGTAATCTTATATATTAAATCAAATATACATTAGTATATATATATAACTATAAATAATATTTATATTACATTGATTGTATATATAATTTAATATATAATATTATAATTCTTCTAGCATTAAGTAAGCATAACAATAGTAATTCCTTATAGGTTTTCACTTGGTAACTTATAAAATATTGGATTATAGTAGAGATGTATCTCGTAGTAGATAATGATATTATCCTCGTGCAAATTGCATCATACCTTATACGAATTAAATTTTTAATTAGATACCTCGCACTTCGTACAAGATCATATGTTTTGTAGAATGCATACTAGTTTTATATACCTTGTACAAGGTATATAATATGTGTTATCGACAAAAATCTGTGACTCTCACTAGGCTTTTAGGCTTTTCTAATATTTTATATACACTAAATTTGACAAATTTTTTTTAAAAGTTGGGTAAGTAATAAACATTTTTTCAGTATAAATGATCTGTCAATAGCTATTAGTAGTAGCAAATTATATTATCATACTATAACTGTATAACTGTTATTTTTTCATGTGTTAATGACATAAACTCAGCGGGTGACTCCCATAATTATAAATTGCCAGATAACAGGCAAATTGTTGAATACGGTAATTTGGCAAATGATTGGCTACACATGCTGCAAAGCAGCACGTGCTTATTTGCCAAATTACCATTATTTGACAATTTTTCCTAATATATACTTATCTGGAGTGTAATACTTCAAAGTATACTTCGGATTATACTTCGATTTAGTACTTCAGATTCAATACTCCAGTGTCAAAAAAGTTTGATCTGTGGTGGTGTACTTCGGATTAGTGTGGTTTTAGGTGTTACTCCAGCAGAGTATACTCTACTCCACTCCAGATTACTCCATTAACAGCCCTAATCCTGGAGTACCTGTGTGCTTAAAATGCAATAAAGTTTTCTTAAAAACTACTGGTGTTTCATCATTATGAAGACACCTTGATACGCATAAAATTAGAGCACCTGCAAAGCAACAAACTATTTTTCGCTTTCCAAGAACAGATCTATACGGTGATGACGAACAAAAAAAAGAGACCAAAAACTGATTACCTGGCTTATCGCTAATCAACAGCCCTTTACTATTGTTGAGAATCAATATTTTGATGAATTTATCAACTTTATTGATCCTCGGTATATAATTCCAACAAGGCAAGCCACAAAATCAATAATTATCAATGAATTTAAAATTAGCAAAGTCAAATTGTCAATGATCTTGTAAGAATCTCTGAAAAAGTTTTGTTGACTGCTGATATGTGGACATCCCGAAATTTTGAAGCATTCTTTGGTATAATGATTCACTATGTGAATACTAATTGGAAAATGTGTCATTTTCTTTTGGATATTATTCTGTTTAATGTCAGGTATACAGGTACAAATATGGTAGATACTATTAATAACCTGCTTTCTAATTTTAATATTAAAAATAAAACTTTAGCGCTTATCACTAACAATGAATCTGCTATAATTGTTTGTAAAAAATTAATCGCACAAGAACTACAAAAATTTGATAATATTGGTTTTCACATTATCATTGCGTGGCACACGTACTTAATTTGGCTGCAAAGCAAGGATTAAAAATAGTTGATTCTTCAGTAAAAAAAGTTTGAAACTTAATGTCAAAAATTAAAGTATCTACTTGGTTTAGTGATGATTTACATAGCTTATGCAAACTCAAAGGAGTTCCGTATCTTAAACCTGAGTTAAACATTGCAACAAAATTTAAAGGTAAATAAAATAATTTAAATAAAAGTCATATTTAGGCAAGAAAATAAGTGAGAA